>RCUC01165768.1:0-18580 GCA_003697995.1 Taxidea taxus jeffersonii | reverse complement strand
ATTGATTGATTGATTAAAGATTTCATTTATTTATTTGACAGGCAGAGATCACAAGTAGGCAGAGAGGCAGGCAGAGAGAGAGAGAGAGAGAGGAGGAAGCAGACTCCCTGTTGAGCAGAGAGCCCGATTCGGGGCTCGATCCCAGGACCCCGGGACCATGACCTGAGCCGAAGGCAGAGGCTTTAACCCACTGAGCCACCCAGGCGCCCCAGTCTCCTGGATTTAAAGGAAGGACACACAGGCATGTCCTTGATGCTCTTGGCTGCTGAATACAGTTGTGACTTACCAAACCCAGAGGAAGGTGATTGAGTGGCTCCATTAGAAACAAACTCACGAGGTGATTTGATGGATTATAAAAGGTGGAAAAGACTTGCATTCCCCAAAGCTCAACCTTCCCCAAGTTTGCATCTGATGAGGTCACAAGCAGGGCCGGTGCTTTACCAGAGGATCTTTGGAAAACATGTTTTAGGGCCATGGTTGCTCAGATCCTGCTTCTGCCTTCCGCACAAGGAACCGGGGCTTCCTCCGATAATGCATGGAGAGAAGTCGTGGTGTCATGGGTGCACTCAGGGCTCGGGGGCCATGCAGGGCCACTGCTCTGGGGTGGGCCCTGCCTCCCAGAAGACTACTGCCATGCATGATCAAGCCATGGGTCCCAGAGGACAGTCCATCTTAGTCTTTCCAGTTGGTACTACAGGGCAGAGGGTCAAAAAACACTAACAATTTCTGGGCCTGACGTCTAGAGGATGAGGAATGGACCCAGACAGGTGAGCGGTGAGGACAGCCAGGGAGCCCCAGTGATGGGCTTTGTGATCCCAGGGCAGAGGGACTCGGTGTCAGCGCTGAGCTGTGGAGGAGGGAAGGGAGGTCTTCCCACCTTCCAACAAGACCTTAACATTTGAGGACAAGCTGTTGATGTGGAGGTGGGACAGGTCTGTTGCAGATGTGGAAAGACGAGGTGGAGTCAGTGCCATCCAGGCCACCATGGGACAGGCCATCATTGTCCTCTGTCTGAGGCCTACCACTCTGAGGACACAGTCAGGAGGACTCAGGCACCAGGAGATCCAAACACATGGGCTCTGCAGGCTGCCTGTGCACCAACCCAGGGAGCAGAGCAGGAAGCTCACTTCCGTGACCCATGTGCATGAAGCATCCAGGGTTCTGGAAGGCACAGAGCTTTCTGCACCTCTTTCCAACTAGCTAGATGCCTAGAGAGCAGTAACTGGATGGCCCCACTTGGGTTCTGTTAGGACACCTTCTGCAGACAGGCTCTCCTTTATCTTCGCTTATGACCCCCCCCCCCCCCCACACACCCCCCTGTGGCCTTCTGCCGCCCACACTCTCTGCATCTGCAGCTGAGTCTCTGAAGACACGGAGAGACTTCCCTCTCCGAGGGAGGAGGAGAGTGTGTGAAATACCCAATCAGGCCTTATTCCCTGGTCTAAGGCATGGGGACAATCACAGCACCACCCTGTGAGGAGGAAGTGGTTAATGCAGGGAAAGAGTGTGGCTCTCTGCTTGGTGCACAGCAGCCTCTCAATCAATATTACCTTTAGAAGTTTCCAGTCCAGGAATTCAAGGCTCCTCTGAGCAGGAGTGTCAGAAAGGCAGCAGACGGTGTACCTCTCCCCCCACCCCCAATTCCAGGATGGCCCCAGGTGAGGCTGAGGCTTGTGTGCTCACTCACACAAGACTTTTGGCTATGTGGCAGGGCGGGTGGGGAGACCGGTATAGAAAGGCTTCATCTGGGTGGCAGTCACCTGCCCTGAGCAAGCGCCAGGACTTCATGAAGCAGGGCTCTGTGGGGGCCTGGCCATCCATAGAGGGGGCATCTCACCCAAATAGAGGACCTGGCCAGCCAGTCCTTCTCCGCAGCTGCTCTCAGGGTCATGCTGGGTGAGCTGGCCATCACCAACAGAGAGCTGATATGAGGAACACGGAGTAGATTGCAGAAAGGAGGCTGAGGAAAGTCAGCCCATGACACGTGGGTCAATGCTGGCTGGGCAGTCGGCTCTGCCAGACCACAGTCTGCAAGGTCAGTGGAAGAGATCAAAGCTCTTACACCTGTTTCTCTGGGCAGGTTCAGGGTGTTATTCTTACTCATACACTGTTTACAGCACAGCTGTCCATGCAGACAGGCTTTAAGGTGGCTGAGTGAGGTATAAACCCCAATAAACATAACAGGCAAAGAAACAGCAAGAACTTACACACGCAGCTAACATCCCACTATGCTCCTAGAAGTAAGGACAGATACAAGAAAATGATCTTGGCTGTGTGGAGTTTGGGACCTAGTATCTTAGTGGCAGAGTTTTGGGATGAAAGGAAGATGCTTCTTCCAAAGGAAAAGGTAAATATTTACTCTTTCTTTGGTTTGATGACTATACTTGGAATTTTTATAGTAGGAGGACAGTGTAGTCATACAAGGACCCCAGACACAGGGGAAACAGTTTTTTAAAAGTCTAGGAAAAGAAATAAAAAGGTTGACTCTATGGACCTTAAGGAATATTGTTTTTGTTGTTATTGTTGTTTTCTTAAATATTTTATTTATTTATTTGACAGACAGAGATCACAAGTAGGCAAAGAGGCAGAGAGGAGAAAGCAGGCTCCCTGCTGAGTAGAGAGCCCAATGCGGGGCTCGATCCCAGGATCCTGGGAGCATGACCTGAGCCGAAGGCAGAGGCTTTAACCCACTGAGCCACCCAGGCGCCCCAGGAATATTGTTTTTATGAGACGGAGACTTTAGAGGTAAAAATTTCATAACCTAACAAAAATAAAATTGAACGAGAGAGTGAACAGTGAGATATCTAAAGCACACAGAGTTATTTGCACAGAGAACTCCCAAAGGAGACAAGCTTTTGGTAGAATACATGCAATGTGTTCATGGTGCACAGTACGTTATATGTATTCTGTATCAATATGAGAAATGTTTTCAGTGCGTCACAGACTGACAGGGACAGAGCTGGAAAACCAAAGCTATCATGCGAAATAAGGGAAGTTTAAGAACAAACAAAGAACCTTTAAAGACAGGCTCAAGGGATGCCTGCGTGGCTCAGTTGGTTAAGAGGCTGCCTTCTGCTCAGGTCATGATTCCAGAGTCCTGGGATGGAGTCCCACATCGGGCTCCTTGCTCAGCAGGGAGTCTGCTTCTCCCTCTGCCTCTGCCTGCCACTCTGTCTGCCTGTGCTCCCTCCTGCGCTCTCTATCTGACAAATAAATAAATAAAATCTTAAAAAAAAAAAAAGATAAAGACAGGCTCAAGCAAGACAAGAGAGGAAAGGAATGTTTTACTGTCGGGCCCAATCGATTTTTGCTGAAAGAGGAACCACTGAACTACTCAGTTCTGGGTTGGTGTCAATCTTCTGAAGCAAGAAGGGAAATGGTGGGCTGGCTACTACAAAATAAACTAACTGCACCTCCTTCCCCCAAATAAATTCATCCCAGAGTTTATAAAGTGAATATTAAAAATGGGTAATTACTGGGGTCCTTGGGTGGCTCAGTCAGTTAAGCATCTGCCTTCAGCTCAGGTCATGATCTTGGGGTGGTGGGATCAAGTCCCACATCAGGCTCCCTGCTCAGCAGGGAGTTTGCTTCTCCCTCTCCCTCTGCTCCTCCCCCTGCTTGTGATCATGCACTTGCATGCTCTGTCAAATGAATATATAAAATCTTTTTAAAAAATAGGTAATTATTTGTTAGGGCTTTCTAAGCATGAAAGCAATGGGTGAGCCCAAAGACAGAAAATGTAGACACTGGACCACCTTAAAAATATTTCCATTAAACAAAAAGTAATTTTACTTCACAAACACCCTGAGCAAAAAGAAAAAAGCAACTACAAATTTTGGGGGGAGGGTCATAACAACTATGATGAGAGGTTAATGTATTAAAAATAAAATTATTTCATTAGTATATAACTACAAATTAATTTGCAGGTTACTAATACCCTAGAGAAATTAAATAACACTGAAAATGGCTAAAAAGTTCCTTGGGCTGGATAATTTCTCTTCTAAAGAAGAGATGTGTCTCTGTCTCTGTCTCCAGTAAGTAATCTAGTGACCAACCCATCCTAATGAAATAAGGGAGGGAGAGGTTAGAGGGTGATATACAATAATGTCCGCCATAGTGGGTGTTCATTCAGCAAGGGTTTATGGTACAGTATTGTGTGCAGGGCATCTTATTAGATATATAATGATGAACATGATTTTGTTCCTATAGTTAATAAGCTTCCATACCTCACAGATACTGAAGTTAACAGGCCATTACAGGGTAATCTGTGCGACAACAGGGAGAGTGTAAGATGTTCTGGGCAGAGGGTGGGAGAGACCATAGCTCATGCCTGGGGGACTGCAAGTGGTCTAGGAACAACAGGACATCTGGCAGAGGCAGCCTGATGCAAAGAGGTCTGGGATGGGTGGGAGCTGGGCATGTTCTGGAAATATGGATTATGCAGAAGAGGTGTGAGCAGAGAGTGGTGGGTGGACCAGGAGCAGTGAGAAAACCAGCTAGAGAACCCTAATTATGATGATAAGAAGGCCATATATTCAATAGCTTGAGGGTGGTACATTCACTGGTGAAATAGTAAGGAGCCATGGAACATCTTCTTCTTTTAATTTTATTTATTTGAGGGGCACCTGGGTGGCTCAGTGGGTTAAAGCCTCTGCCTTCAGCTCAGGTCATGATCCCAGGGTCCTGGGATCGAGCCCTGCATCGGGCTCTCTGCTCGGCGGGGAGCCTGCTTTCCCCTCTCTCTCTTCTCTGCCTGCTTCTCTGCCTACTTGTGATCTCTGTCTGTCAAATAAATAAATAAAATATTTTAAAAAATTTATTTATTTGAGAGGAGACAGAGAGAGCATGAGTGGAGGGAGGGGAAGAAAGAGAGGGAGAAGCAAACTTCCTGCTGGGCACAGAACCTAATGCCGCTCCATCCCAGGACCCTGGGAGCATGACCTGAGCCAGAAAGCTAGATGCTTAATCAACTGAGCCACCCAGAACATCATTTTCAAATCAATTTTATCCTAAATGATACAGACATAAGGGGAGTTTGGAAAGAGGGTTTTAAGTGCAAGTGTTGAAGCTCAGTGTCTAAGAAGATACACACACACTTGAAAACTGTACGGAAATACTAAATATAAGCTGTCTTTTTTAGTATCTGCATGACCCCCTATGACTTATAACAAATGAAGAACATGTGCTGACCAAATGTATAGTTGACAGGGAGGTTCAGATGGTAGCTTCAAAATTTAACAGCTGGGATCAGATTATTTATAGTTTGGGGTCCTATTCTTAGTTCCCATGCTAGAAGCATAACTTCCTGAATAATGGAATTAAGAAGCCTCCCACACTCCACCACGGTTAGACCATTTCTGGAAATCTGTGTTCATTCTGGGTACCATATTTTACACAGGAAATGAAAGAAAGTGGAGCAAGGCAAAGTAAGAGTAACCAGACTGGGTAATGATCTGGAAACCAGGTCTTCTCGGGACTGAGAGGAAAACCGCATACCAGTCGGAACAGCAAAGGCTCTACAGGTAGGATAAGTCTATATAATCTATTGTCCATGTCAAGATATGTGAGAAGGGAAGTGATTCCTGATTCCAAGGAGATAACAGATATAAATCCAATGGGGGATGCCTGGATGTGGGGACTGGCCAACTTAATGATTTTATGCTAATCTGATGATTACATTTAATAATTTAATGAAGAGGGAGAACTTTGCTTTGGTGGGCAGAAATGGAATCAAAGAGCAGAAGTTCCAGAAGACACATGTGAATTCAACAGCGGGGAGAACTTTCCAACAAGCATCATTGTTCAAAACGGAATGGGTTGCCCCGTCGTCACTGCATGTGATCAGGAAGGAGTCAGAAGACCTTTGTCCAGGGACAGTGTAAAAAAGGGTTATTGAACTCCAGTGGGACAGACACACACTAAGGTATGTTATAGATATATGTGCATGGCCACAGACGAGAATTAAAAAAAAATCATTTTAATAATGCATGTGTTTACTTATAATGCTCCTGTACAATATTACATTTGATAACCAAATGTTCCCAACATCCATTTCCTGCTTCAGAAGAGTTTTTTTTAAAAGTCACACTGCAGATGGGTAGGCACCAACACATTATTCTATCTTTTTTCCTACTAAATTCCTTTGTATAAGTATGCAAGCAAATGTCCTCTACTAAAAATACAATAATGCTGTGGAGTGGTTGGTTTTATGCATCTGTTACTGGTTTGGTATTCATGCATTTGAAAATCAAGAACCTCAATGACATTTTCTTGGTAACATGAATATGCCTCTTTAGCTCCAATGTCTAATTCAATCAGTCATTTTAAATGAAAATTTTTTCAATCTTTGCTTATATTGTGATTAGTGGGATGAGATCACACTGTTACAACTATGGGTCTTATGAAGAAATAGGTTTTCCCATTTTCACTGAAAGTGTTTGGTTAACGTTAAAATGATATTATATATGCATGAATGAAACAGAATGACTTGACAGTGATAACAGGCACTTACAATATGTATTTTTACATGAATTAATAAATATATATTCAAGTAACATATATCCTTATATACCACTTCAAGGACAACTCCAAAATCTAGGTACTATACAACTTAATTTGCATCCAGTGAGATATGTTTTTAATTTGTCTATTCTGTAGGAACATATCCCCATACAGCGTATGGAACACATGCATTCTTTGTAGCTAGAGGACCACATGTCAAATGAGCACCATTGCTGTCAATCTTCCATCACTGGTAGCTGGGGCATCCACCATATAGCCTATCCCTGGGGATGTGGTAGGGGCCAGAAAAGAGTATCCAAGACCATCTGCAAGCTAGTGCGATTCTATTCTTAGGTGACTCTTGAAGCACAGGGGGAGAAGGCCGCCTCACACACTACATGGCTCACCTACTTGCACAGAATCTACATGGGAAACGAAGCCGCCACTTGTGCCTGTCAGGCCTGAGTCCAGGGGCCCCGTGCTCAGATGCCCAGTCCTCCAGGTTTGGAAGGAAGTATTCCAGCCCGACAGCTGACCCTTTTGAGATTCATGTTTAAATCAGACCAAATTTCCAGTGCCATTCCAGCAAAGCGTATCTGAAGACCCTGGATGACTCTGCCTGGAAAGCCACAGTGCCACAGCGCGCTCCCAGCCCAGGAGACAGCCCCAAGGCCTCGTCCTCCCTGACCAAATGCCCCCACGAAGGGGTGTAGGGAGAGCTTAGGAGACAGAAGTGCTTGCATTAAGGGCAGTTTCTCCAGCTACCTTTGACATCTGTATGGGGGGCAGTCCATCTGGGCTGGAGGCTGCTGTCTGGAGATTTAAAGAACTAGAGTTCTCTGGAAAGGATTCTGCTGGAGAGGCCTGGCAGGGAATCACCATGCTTGCACGAGCTGCACATGGTGGCTCCCTTCTTCTGTTCATCTTGTCAGAGGTTTCTGTACTGGGTGGCTACCCTGTGAACCACCCGAGACTGTCCTGGGGACCTGCTCACAGGGTTCCTGATCCTGCTGCCATAGCACCATGCACAGGACGGGTTGCTAGAGCTGTTCCATTTCTTCCCAAATAACCACTTAAAAATGCGGGTGGGCATGAGGCTGGGTAAGGAAGGGAAATGGAGGGGGGTGCTGGGCAGAGGAGGAAGGGAGAGGATTCCCAAACCAAAGAGGGTCCTTCCCCTCCTTTTCACCCACAGTCCACAAGTCTCTCAGTGGAAAAGCTGTCACAGGAAATAAGGCAGTGCCTTTAAACACAATGACCGTTTGGCAAATGGCAGATCTAAAAATATTCGGGGTGCATATCATCAGTGAACAGTTACAGAAGTAAAGACATTCTGTTGTATCTGCAAGTCAAATCAAAAATTCTAATCGGACACAGAACAATTTCTCTGAGCTTTCGGCAGGAGGTAATTATTGTGTTGACGACACACAGAAATAAAGATGAAGCTGAGCCTGCTGTTTGGGCTGCCTCCGTGGAAGGAGGAACGAGGGACGCGTTTTTGCCTGTATCAGCACTGATTATAGGATGGCAGGGTTCCTCATCTTTCCTCTTTCCTGATTTCACCAGGAACGCCGGTGTGAAACGGTTTACACATGGCATTCCAAACTCCGTGGACACCAAACTTAAGTGTACTTCCAGCAAAGGCCTTAGGAGAGAGAACTGTGGAGGGGAAGCCAGGATGCTGCATGAGAAATAAAGGCAGCAGGGGTAGTGGCTACAATCTAGATCCTTCCTACCACCTTTAAACACGCCAGAGTCTCAGGAACTATCTCTGATTGAAAAGACGGAGTGAGAGTTCCTGATGGTGGTGATGGCTTCATGGTATGGACACGGGTCAAAACTGATCAACTAAGATCCTTCAAATATATGCAGTTTATTGCATGCCAATGACCCATCAACAAATCTGATTCAAGTATGAAGGTTGAGATATTCTTTTCACGTATCCAAAAAGAGACAGACCCTCAGGAGGATATGGAGAGGTCCATCTGCAGTGGGACATCTCAAGAGAGTTTTTCACATTTCGAGGAAGTACTTCATTTCTTTATTTTTTTTTTAAAGATTTTATTCATCTGAGAGAGAGAAAGTGCACGTGTGGGCACACAAGTGGGGAGGGGGCAGAGGAAGAAGCAGACTCCCCGCTGAGCAGGGAGCCCCATGTAGGGCTCGATCCCAGGACCCTGAGATCATGACCTGGGCGGAAGGCAGATGCTAAACCCACTGAGCCACCCAGGTGCCCCACTTCATTATATCTTACATCCTTTTCTCTCTGAAGTTGGGTACTTGCAGTGTCCCCCCAGATGTTGTCATGTTCAGGGCTGAGGCCTCACATTGGTGGCTAAACCCCACTTTGCATCTCCACCCTGAATTCCTCCTTTCCCCAGCTTGTGTGTGATTCTGTCTAAACCCGCCTGCTCAACATCTGCATTTGGCCCTGTGTCAGGATCTCAGGCTCAGCGTGTGCCAAACAGAGTTGCTGACCTGTCTTCTCCCCTAAACCACCTCCACCCACAGCTTTCCCCTCTCGGGTAACGGCCACTCCATCACCATGTTCTGTTCTGTGGCTCCCAACTCGGGGACTTCTCTCTTCATCTCACATCCCACACCTACCACACCAGAAAACCTCAGTGCTTCTCTCTAAAATATCCTGATCCTGAACACTAACTTCATCATCACTTTATAATCACTGGCCCGATTCTTGCCATGGCCACCCCACCAGGGCACCTCCTGACTTCACGGTCTAGCCCTCACACAGCACCCAAACCATCCCTGTGTAGCCCAAGGGGGGCCACGGTGTTTCCCAGATCCGTACTCTCCAACTGCTCCCTCCTCTCCCTGTGGTTGCTTCAGGGTCCACAGGACTCCCACCTCTACACGCCCCCTCAGTCTGCTGTTCCACACTCAGCTCCTTACTCCTCCCTCCCCATCACTCTTCCCTCCCAGGGCCTTTGAGGAGCTCCTTCATCTGCCTAGAATGTCTCCCCAACACACTCGCATGGCTCGTGTCTTCACATCCTTCAAAGCTCTGCTCAAATATCACCTTTGCATAGTGTCCCTTCTGATCCTGTATTTAAGATGGCAACCTTGCCAGACTTTCTAATCTCTGCTTTATTTTTCCTTGGAGCATTTGCCACCGTCTAATGCACCATGAAATTTACTATGTTTGCTGTCTTGGCCTGCCAGCTCCCTGAGGGCAAGACTTTTTATCAGTTGTGTTCACCGATACATTCCTGGGACATAAGAGGCCCACCATTAAGTGTATGTTGAATGACTGACCCAATGATGGATTGGCTGAATGAAGGTACTTCCTGTTCCCCGCACCCCCTCCCCACCCGCCGTGGTTTGCAAGACCAGCCTCACATAAAGGATGACAGCTGTGTTGTACCATCCTTACTCTCTGGCCCTCTGACACAGACATCCAGAGACAGAAATCCTGGCTGAAAAGCAGAGAGAGAAGAGCTGACAGATGGGTAAGGACACAAAGATTATGCAAAGGAAAAACTCATTCTAGCTATCTGCAAACAAGCAAGGAAATGGGAAACCACAAGATGTGACAAATAAATACTCAGTTATATTTTTGAGAACCTACCAAGTGCCAGACATAAGATTAGGTGCTGCAGAATCAAAGATTAGTAAGAAACGGTCCTTTCTTAGAAAGGTGGAAATCCTACATAAACAGGTCATTCCAATTCAGGAGATCAAACCCAGAGCGGGGCGCCGTGAGGTCGCTTTGGGAGAGTAAGGGAGGGAGAGCTGCTCTGCTTGGAGGAACCTGAGAAGGTATCATCATCGGAAGTCTGAATTCAACAATGAGCAGGGGTGTCCCCAGCACAGGAGGGATGGGGGGGCTGCCCAATCCCCAGGCTGAGTGTTTGCAAGAAGCTGACATCTAGAAAAGGCCAAGTGTGCTTGGAGAAAGGCAGGGGGGGTATGTGGCTGTATATGAGAGACTACACACTGGTGCTGCTGCCCTCAGCACCTCTCCCCCTCCAAAGAGAGCCATGTGTTAAGTCCTAACCTACAAGTGATGGTTTCTTGAGGGGGGGCCTCCGGGAGGTGATGAGGTCATGGTGGGAGCCCTCATGATGGAATTGTGCCCTTATGAAAGAGAGCTCAGAGAGCTCCCTCCTCGCTTCTGCCTTGTGAGGACAAGCGTGAAGACAGCCATCTATGGACCAGGACGCAGGTCCTCACCAGGCACTCCCCTGCCTTCAGAACTTGTCTGTCATTTACAAGCCCCCCAGCCTATGCAATTTCACAGTAGCCCAGACAGACTGACACGGTGTGTGAAAGCTGGTCTAAGAAAAGAAGTTTAAGAAAGTTGGTCTAAGAAAAGAAATGAGCTGCCAGGTCGTGGTGGGTCCCTCTAGTCCGTATGAAGTCCTGTGGGTTATAGGAAATGAGGGCAGGAGGCGGGCAATGAGGCTGGGGCGGGGATGTGCATGTGCATGTGCAAGACAGGAAGGTGGGAAGGTGGGAAGCTGCGATGATCTTGTAATCACCCAGGAAAAAACGGGGAGGTGCTCAACTATGAGTGGGCACCCCATCCTGAAGGATTCTGGGAAGGAACACAGGAGCAAGGTGTTAGAGAAATTTATTGTAAAGGCTTGAAGAGCTTAACACTAGTCATGCAGCTGGGAGGAAGAGCAAGGCAGGCAAGTGACTCAATGATCACAGGACAATGGTGGTTGAGCCCAGGAGGAGGAGGAACAGAGGTCCTCAAACCACCACAGGTCGAAGTAGTCAGAGGTGACACTCGCCACCGCCTTTGCTAACTCGGGACTACTGTCCCAGGGTGTTCCTCTGAGGGGTCACACTGGGAGAAAACTAATAAATAGCCAAATGGAGAACTGGCCACTTCAAAGCCCGTTTAACGGGCAAGCCGCCCTCCCTCCGTGAGGGGCTGGAGAGAAGGGCAGGAGCGCGTGCTGTGCTCTGTTCTCCCGCTCGCTCTCCTCGGGCTCACCCGGGAAACTGCAGGAACCCCAGCGTCCTGGCTCCCACCTGTCCCCCATGTAGATAAGCACCAGTCCTCACATACTGACTTTTTTCCACTTTCAGTGTAAAACCGAAAACAAGATCTAAAACTAAGAGATTATGGATTTTTTTCTGTTGGGTTTTGTCAATTCCCTAAAAGTGTGGTCAGTTCTGTTGGCAAGAGGAAAAGAAGAATCTAGCTGTAGAGCAACAACAAAAAGACACACACACACACACAAAAACAAACAAAAAACAAACCTGTGGTGGTTTTGTTTTTGGATATTATTCTTTGAGTATCTGGATAGTTCTAGATCTCTGTATCTAAAGAGTGTAAATTCTCTATGTACTAAGTTACAACCTTAGAAACAGGGGGGTGGACAAACCACATTGTGCAGGGGCCAAGGAACCATATGTTCCACAAGAAAGAAAGAAGGAATCACAAACAAATCCAAGATTGTATCTTCTCCAGAAGAACACTCACTCCACCCTGTTCAGGAGAACTATTCTTATAAGCTATCCCTGAGGGTTCATCTAAAATATATCCTGGTCCTGCATATGGCTATCATGTTCTAGAAATACTTTCCCTGTTTTTATATTTATTTCATGCTCTTATTCTTTTGCCTATTTAATCTGCCTCCAGAAGATGGGCCACATATCATTCTGATTTATTCTATCTAATACCAAGAAGGTTATTAAGTGCTTAAATAATTTCTGATGAATATTATGCAAATTGGTATGTTGACTGCTACAGAGAAACTCAATATTTTCGGAGTTGTCAGGCAGTGGGTGCAATGATAAAAAACTCCCATAAACATCTAGGACACTCAGGTTCTGGGCTTGTTTTTGCTATTAACTCTGCAGTAATTACTTGAGTGAAACATAAGTAAATAGAAGCTGAAAATTTACCTAATAATGGCAATGAATGGGAAGTAATCAAAGAACGGTAGACAGTGACTGGATTTTTGCCTTTGTTGTGAAGAAAAACATGGCATTACCACTGATTGACATAACCTTTGTAATTCTTGTTTTGATTCTAGTACTCTTTTTCAAGATAAAAGCCCTTTCTTTGGGGTGCCTGGGTGGCTCAGTGGGTTAAAGCCTCTGCCTTCGGCTCAGGTCATGATCCTAGGGTCCTAGGATAGAGCCCCTCATCCATCCCATCCAGCGGGCTTTCTGCTCAGCGGGGAGCCTGCTTCCCTGCCTCTCTGCCTACTTGTGATCTCTGTCAAATAAAATCTTAAAAAAAAAAAAAAAGCCCTTTCTTACCATTTTTGAAAATGGAAGAATTCAAATTCTCCCTCTGCTTTTCAGTGCAAAAGCAAAATCATCTCTCTTCTTTTCCTCCCTCCCCACTCCAAACAACCCTCCCCATATTAATGTTCCAGGACTCACTGGAGTCTCACAGAGGTGGAAGGATGCCAACAAGTCTTTACCATCTGAATAGGAGAGGATCGCTAGGGCGATAGATGCCTTTGCTTGCAGAAGTCTTTCTGGGAGGCCAGAGGACACAGGTCTCAGAGCTAACAGCTGTTCCCTTATGCTGCTTTCTCTTTACAAAACACATCTCAGTATTGTAGGTGAGGAGGTACCATTTACTTTTTTTTTTTCAAGAAAAAACAATTTATTGTATTTTGAAGAATGTAAATTTGATATTTTATATTTAAGTATTATTTGTTTTATTAAAGTAAAATTCATGTAACATAAAAGTCATCATTTTAAACAAAGTGTACAATTCAGTGGCACTCAGTACTCACAGAGTTGTACAACCATCACCTCCACTTCTAAAACGTTTTCATCACCCCAAAAGCAAATAGTGTACCCACGAAACACAACCTTCTCATCTAACATAATAAAATTTTTAAAAAAAAGGAAAAAAAAAAGAAATTTCACTCCTATGTCTGTATGCAAAGAGCTGAGAAGAGTTGTCCAAACAAATACTTGTCCCCCAATATTCCTAGGAACACTATTCAACAGTCAAAAGCTGGCAATAACCCAAATGTCCATCAGCGGCTGAATGGATACACAGAAGGTGCTGTGCCCACAATGACGGAATATTATCCAACCATAAAAAGGAAAGACATACTGCCAAACACTACAACATGGATTCACCTTGAAAACACGATGCTGTGTGCAAGAAGCTAGACTACAAGGTCACCTCTTGTATGAGTCCACTGATATGACAGGTTCAGGACAGGTGAATCCACAGATACAGGAAACACAATGGTGGCTGAAAGGACTGGGGGAGGGAGGAGGTACCACTTACTTGAGTCATACTTCTAGGGCCAGTGGCCTTCTCACATCCCACTATGTGCTCTCAAGTACCTTGCTGAGCCCTCCGGTGACATAACCAAGTCATGCTGCGGGGGCGGGGGGGGGGGGTGCAAAGACAAAAATCACTTATTCTAAGTCTCTCATGTTTTCGTGCTAGGTGTTTCACAGATAGTGTTTCAGTGGCTCCTCCGAATGTAACCTTCCTTGTCAATGAAAAAGTGGAAGCTCCGAAAGATTCAGTGGTTCAGTCATTCGTCCGAGGCCTCAGAGCTAGCAAGAGGCAGAACCAGGAATCAAAGCCACACTAGATGATGCTATGGTTCACTCTCTGTCCATCATACTTGCATACCCCGTCTAAGTCCTTGCCAGGCAATGGGGACTCTAGTCTTGGTGCTGTAACTGAGGCCTTGGCGAGGGCCCTGAGCACCTGTGAGGCTCTCTTCAACTGTGAACATGGTCTGTATACTCCTTTTCATTCCTAGAACTCCAACTATCTGAAATCTTTGACTTGACCGATAATCCCCAAATCCCATCTGTGCCTAGTTCACAGCCTGCACGGAACATTTGGTGTGACATCAGCCCCCGCTACCCTGCTGGGTTCGAGGCCTCTGCCCTCCGGCCAAGACCTGCAGGCTACATCTGTGCTGCTGGTCACTCTATAGTTACTCTGTTACAAAACACTCAACCATCCCAATAAAAGGGGATTGAGAACGCTGAACACTACTCTCCATTGTGTTCAGCTCCAATCTGGTTCTTGTCCTCACCCTCCCCTCTCTTCTGCTCTCTCTCTCTCTGAGACAGAGAAATGAGTATCTAATATTTATTGGGGGCAGCCAGTGGGAGCAGAGGAATGGGCAAGCCAGCACTGCATTCCCCACCCAGCTCAGTGTATAGGTACACTGCGCAGATGGCTCCACACTATTCGGGTTCCTAGTTTGGGTTTGTCACATCTACACACTTGTTCACAGGCGTGTGGTGAGAGTGTAATTGTGCATTTTATGGTTATGAATGGGGCACAGCCTGACAACTCTCTGATCATCATTTCCATTCACTGTCATGCATTATCAATCTAACTCCCCATTACATGCCTCTTTTTTTTTTTTTTTTTTGCATTCTTCGTACAGCAAGGACAAAGACAGGGAAAAGCCCTGTGAAGAAGACTGAATCATGAGAAGAACAGGCTAGTCTTCATGGAAATTGGCGGGGGCGGGGAGGGGATGTTAGTTTTTGGCTAATTTGAAGTGAAAATTATTGTTAGAAGGTTTAGAGGTTTTGGTCTGTACCAAGACTTCTGGCCCTAAGGTTGGCAAGGCCACACCACAATATAAGCTAACACGAGGTACACACAAGATGACCTCAGAGGGTACATTTTACTTTAGGCCATGGGGTGTTCTAAAGATGCCTAACTATATCCGTGTGGGAGCAAAGTATGATAAAGTTACTCAGTGACTGACTTATTCCAGTAGGATCTACCACGTGCCCCTCACGAGCAGGGAGTTCAATGCAGTGAACATTAAGTGAACAGGAAGTATGCAGTGACCATGGGCTGGTAAGTAATTGCTAGTAAGAGGGAGACCAGAAGACCCATGTGGACATAGTCAGAGTTTAGGGGCGAGGGTTTGCATGTACAGATACTCTCGACCATGGACAACTAGTTTCTTCTTGTGCTACATCATGGAATGGCCAGGGCTCCAAGTTTAAAACAAAACAAAAACAAAAACAAAAACAAAACACCAAAAACCACCACAGATGATAGAGATCTGGCTTAACAAGCTAGATCTAGACGCTCCTCATGTGAATTAGAGCTAGCTATGCCTGTGTTCTGACTGAGGCCACCAGCCTTGATTTTTATTTGGTTATTTTCTTTGATTCTTATTTGGTGGTAATAAGGCCACTGAGCTGAGCCAGATTCCTTATATTCTTCATATTCCTTCCAATAATCATGGTCTTTATTCTTGGCAGTAATTTCCATCTTTAAAGACAGAACCATTTCTTTTTGGGGGAAAATACATAACTTCCACTGATACGGTTAAGAACTAAGTACACATACATGCACTCACGTACACACCCACTATCCCCCAAATAAGCATTAACACGATTCACTAAGTAGGAGCAACGGCTCTGATCACCTTCTGTGAGAGGAAGAGAGGCATAACGACTGATTATTTTTAAGGCGATGCTTCTAGGAGTGGAAACGACTGCCATAAATGTAAGGGTGTGCCTAAATTATTCCTTAAAAGAGAAAGACATGTTGATCCTTTGGGACACAGGAAGAGGTGGGAGCTGATGGATTTGGGGAACCAGAGTATACTGCTGTGGAAAGAATTCTGGATAAGCTGGATTTATGCTGATTCAGAAAACTTCTTGCAGGACATGGTAGTGAAACCTGTGTGTCCAGTGGGGACCCTGAAGCCCAGCGCTCCAAGAGCTACTGTACCAGCTTTTTAGATTAGACATCTTGGGAAAAACAATGAAGGGAAATGCTATGGACGTACCAGAGTCTAATTAGGGCTCAAATGAAGACAAGGTAAAATACTCAGATCCCACCACTCCCCAACAGTGGCCACTTTGTCCAGATGCTTTACAGCCCTGCTTTTGCTCACTGTAGGACAAGTTCAAGTATCTGTGTATCCCATGCAACTGATGGAATGGTCCCTGTTACTCCTTTTCTCACTTCAACTCTGATATCGCCTTTTGTTGCTTTCATCACATTTCAGAGAGAAATGGACAGCAAAGAAGCAGAAGCAGGAAGGTGGAGTAAAGAGACCACTCCGCGTCCTGTGGAGGGAAGGAGGGGATGTGGGCCTGAGGGACCTTGGCTCAAGGGGACTAGAGTTTTGGGGAATTTAGATCAAACGACCAAGGGAAGATCTTTATCCCAAGGCTTATGCTCCTGTGAGGTCTCAGAAATCATTTCTAATGGAGGTGCTGGGATTTTCACTATGAGTAAACCTAAACAGAGAACTTCTGCCACACATTTTATTGATACATCAGGCTCTAGAAAATAAAAGATGTGAATGGAAGTCAGCACTGGATCTGGACTTATCCGTTCTGATACTGTGGGGAGAGTGGATTAAAATAACTTCAAGGGGCGCCTGGGTGGCTCAGTGGGTTAAAGCCTCTGCCTTCAGCTCAGGTCATGATCCCAGGGTCCTGGGATGGAGCCCAGCATCGGGCTCTCTGCTCAGCAGGGAGCCTGCTTCCTCCTCTCTCTCTCTCTCTCTCTGCCTGCCTCTCTGCCTACTTGTGATCTCTGTCAAATAAATAAATAAAATCTTCTTTAAAAAATTTAAAAAAAAATAAAATAACTTCAAGAGTTCTTTAACCATGAGCATGTCTACTTTTTTTGACATATTAAACAAGAAATTCTCCAGAAGCTGCACTATTCCTTCTTTTTTAAAAGAGAAGTATTTATCAAAGAACAAAGCTTTAGATTTGAAATCACTTGTTCATTCAGTATTGCAGGCTAAACGCAACCCTTGTAACAGAGAAGCATACGGCGTGTGAGTAGAACTGTGTCTTACACACACACACACACACACACACACACAGAGCAATGATGTGAACACAAGTGGTACACGTATGCAGTAAAGTTAGTAGAGATCTGCAGAGGAGGTCTCACTCCATCCCACACTTACTGAAGCACACAGGTGCCCAGCAGGTCCCCTCACATAAGACTTCTGGACCTTCATCTCTTCACTGCCTTTCCCATCACAAACCCATCACACTTTTTCCTCAGCTCATCAAAGTTGATTCTACAGCCCCTTCCTGCACAAACACTGGCATATCGACTAATCTACAGAGCCTTCTCCCAAGTTCCAGAACCCAAGCAAAGACTCATTGTTCTTGGCTTGTTCTCTGACCTCAGCCTGTGACTTTGCTGTTCCAATAAAACTGAGCACTCTACACATCTGGGGTGCACTTCTCAGGGATTTTGAAATCGGTGACTCACCGAACCTCAAGGGGTCTCAGTTTCCCCAACGACAAGATAATGCTAATGGCACTAGCCACCTGCCAGGCTCTCAGGGGACTTGGCAACAGCATCTACAAATCACCAAGAGGTCCTATGCCATAAATAACAAGTCTTATTAATAAAATTAGTTCAAGACAAGTGCCAAAGAGAATACAGCAACAGCAGCAGCAGATCACACTTGATCAGAACAAAAGAGGGTGGAGGGATTCTCTGATCTTCATTTCTACTAACAGTGCCTCCCTTTAATACAAGAAGACTTTAATCTTTTTTTTTTTTTCTAAAAGGTTACTTCTACCCACACAACTTTGCACATCAAGTGAAAAACTTCATTCCAAGTTATCAGGAGGCAACATTCTATTCATTGGCAGGACAATATAGTATCGATTTCAAAGCAAGTCCAAATATTGCTTCCAATTACATTAACTGTGGCTATTTAACCTCTCAACACCAAATGGATTCCAATCTATTTGCTGCATGGCCCTCATTCCTGTTGTGCCTTAAATAAATCCAGATTTCATTTGCACCAGAATGGTTCCCTCAGCCAACAAAAGGGACTCAGCCCCTGATACTCTGGGTTGCAGGAGCTAAGTGACACTTTGAGAATCAAAATCCGGTTTCTGCTGATCTAAGGGTTTGGCTCTCTGGCCTTGTCCAAGTCAGACTCCAGAGAAATGGGGTCAAATGCAATGAATGAACATGGAGCAATGAAAAGACCAGAAACAACACAGTGAAATGTGTCCTCTCTCCTCCACCCTAGCCCCCACACTTTGGTCCTTATTTTCAAGATGGCATACACAGCTAAATTCCAGTAAGTGTAAGGTAGAGATTTCTGTGTCCAATTCCTGAGGTATTTCCCCAGGG
>ML110996.1:73020-98933 GCA_003697995.1 Taxidea taxus jeffersonii | reverse complement strand
TTCGATCTCCTGTTGGATTCGTAGGTGTTTGGAATGGTTTGATAGGCTAACTGATCTCCTACTGCCTGATGTCATCTCAGCCTGCTACTTCTTCTCCATCATCTTGACTCCTCCCTCCAATAGTGTTTTATTTATCATATGATTACTAACTGTGTTTGTTCATGGCTTCCCCAACAGAAAAGTATAAATGGATTTAAGAACCAAAGTCCAGGGGTACCTGGGTGCCTCAGTTGATTAAGCCTCTGCCTTTATAGCTCAGGTCATGATGCCAGGGTCCTGGGACCGAGCCCCACATCAGACTTCCTGCTCAGTGGGGAGCCTGGTTCTCCCTCTCCTCCCCACTTGTGCTCTCTTTGCTATCTCTGTCTCTCTCAAATAAATAAAATCTTAAAACAAAGCAAAACTCTACCATCTTAGGGGCGCCTGGGTGGCTCAGTGGGTTAAAGCCTCTGCCTTCGGCTCAGGTCATGATCCCAGGGTCCTGGGATCGAGCCCCGCATCGGGTTCTCTGCTCGGCAGGGAGCCTGCCTCCCCCTCTCTCTGTGCCTGCCTGTCTGCCTACTTGTGATCTCTGTCAAATAAATAAATAAAATCTTAAAAAAACAAACAAACAAAAAACTCTACCACCTTAACCTAAGAAACTCCTTTAGCATTCAGTTCAAACACTGCCTCCTCTGGAAAGGCTGCCTTTATGTCTTCAAGTTGTGTTAGGTTTCCTTAATTAAGTTTCCATTTCTCCTTACATCTCTTCTAATATTCACATTTTTGTTTGATACTTTCTCCCTATAGTCAATGAAATGAACCTCTTCAAAATAGGAAAGGCCTTCCATTCAAAGTGTTGACATATGTGTTGACATGTGGGTCTTGATATTTGTAGAATGAATTAATATCTTACATATATTATAAATTTTAAGGTTATATGGATATGTGGGTGTGCATGTGTGTGCATGTGTGTGCGTGTGCACAACACTCACCACACACCCTACCCCCACCATTCTTCCAATGCAAAGAGCCAAAACCTAGCTAAAGATTTTCAAGTTATAGCCAAATCCAGAAGTTAAGATACAAGGGGTATTACCTGAGTTAAATAGAAAACTTGTGGCATTTTATTATTTACCAAAAACAATAATATATTGATGTCATGTAATAAAGGTTTTACTAACTGTTGAATGAACATTTTGAACTTGTAAGTAGATGAATAATTATGCATTAACAGGTTTGATACTGAAATTGTAGTTTTTTTTTTAAATATCAGTTTTAAAAGTCTCTATAATAAATTATTATTAATGCTGCCAAAAAGCAGTACTGAACCTTGGTACTATTATTTCCTATGTATTTAATGCACTATAAGTATCTTGGCAAAATAAACAATAATTATACAAGAGCCACATATAAAAATATTTACTTATATACCTTCATCATCAGTATTGAGTTTGGCTTCCAGTTCTGCTATCTTGTGTCTTATTTCAAGCATTGATAGTTGCACTATATCCCTATTATTAAAAATATCTTATTAATTATGATCCAATTATAATATATAAATAATAACACATAATAACAGACCACTACTTTAGGAACAATTTATTATGAAACATCACTTATTGAAGGCATGGTTGAGAATCCGAAATCAGGCAAATGGAGGCTTCTGATTACCAAGGTCTATAGAGACCCTAATATGCACTAAAGCTCAGAAGCCCCTTGGTGACCTTTAGAAACCCTTTACTCTTAAATATGTCCCAAGAAGTTGTTATCTGGTTTCTCAAGGCCGGCCCAAAAGTTAACTGGGATGAGAGAATGGAATAGCTAGGGCAACAGGTAACTGAAAATCTGAAATAAAGAGTAAAAGGAAACTCATAAAAAAATAAATAAAATATTAAAATATATACATATATATAAAATATAAAAATTAAAAATCAAAAAAATAATAATTTTAAAAACCCCACATACACACAAATAGCATTCCAGAAATTATCTATTTAGGGCATCAGTAAAATAGCACATTAATTACCAAAATATGACAGAATCATTTATGCAATATGTATTTTTGATTGCCTATTATGTCAAGGCATTGTGATAAATGCTGAAAATACTACAGTGACTAAATGAACTGAACAATGACACTATCAGTGGCTAACATCCATCCAGTGCTTATTATAAGCTGATGTTAATTAAGTGCTTTACACACTTTTCATTCAACCCTGGCAACAACCACAGGGGGCATAATGATTTGCACACCAATAGAGTTGAGTAAACTGAAGCTTAGTGGTTCATTAACTAGACCAAGGCCTTGTAGTTACTCAGTGGTAAGAGCTGCAATTTAAATTTATGCAGGATTCATCTAAAGTGCTTGCTTTTATACCCTACAGACTCAGGGAACATTCTCAGAATGCTTACAGTTTAATATTAGGCCAAGAAATAACCAAGCAATTAAACAAGTGTTGTTAGAAAACAACAGAGGAAAACACAGGAATCTTTAGGGGCACAGAGGTGAGTATGAATCTCAGGGGCCTACTGGTGAGACTGTGGGTATCAAAAAAAAAAAAAATACTTAAAATGTCTCAAAGATTTAATAAGAACTATGATATTGAGTATTTTTAAAAAAGTACATAGAAGGAGCATTATTTTTATAAAATGTCACCGTTTCATAATTTCTCCTCAAGGGATATTAAGACAAGCATAACTAAAAACCTTTGTTTCTCTGAAACAGAAAAGCTCAGTTTAGTGGAATATGAAAATCAGAGATATTTTAGCATTACAGTATATGCACACCATACACTCCATTTGATTTGATGCTAAAGACAGAAAATCCTACCTCATAATCTGCCTATTTTTATTTTATTTTATTTTACTGCCAAACACTTAGTCAAAGAGGCAAATCAATCTTTCCTACAAAACAGTTTCTAGAAGTCGCCAGACTGGCGGGGTATTAATCACATTGCTGGCGTCATATCGACCTCAGTGGCTCCAGCTTTCAGCAGCAGGGCACACACATGGGCATCTCCTCAGGTGGCGTGTACCTGAACCAGCCACCCGCGCGGGAGTCCACGCGCCGCCCTGCAACTCACTTCAAACGGATTTCTTCCAGTAACTCCATTTTAAGGCGGTCGGTGCTCACACCGTCGAAGTTGTCGCCTCTCCCTTCCTCCATACTGTGGGATCAGACACGCCCCCACGCCCTTCGCCTTTTACAGCTAAGACCACAAGACCTGAAGGGACATCCAGAAGCTGGGAAAGCGGGCATTGTCAGGAGCTGTTGTCATGGTGTACTCACAGTGGCCAGCTCCCCGGCGCCTCGCAGTGACGTCACAGGGCATCGCCCAGGGGGCGGAGGATGGCTTATGGACCTAGTGCAGGAGCGGGGCACAGGCTCCGCCGTCAATGAGTGTGGCTAAAACGGAAAGAGGTCTCACTCTCCTGGAAAGACGTTGTCAGAAAAGCGCCTCTCAAGGCCCAAAAGCTGGGGCCCCATTCCTTTTTCCAGGTGGAAGGAGGATGTGTACCAGCTACATAGCTGACTGTAAGGGAGTACGGACTGCTGGCCTTGGTGCTTTTTTAAAACACTGACCCTGGGGGCGCCTGGGTGGCTCAGTGGGTTAACCTTCGGCTCAGGTCATGATCCCAGGGTCCTGGGATCGAGTCCCGCATCGGGCTCCCTGCTTAGCAGGGAGCCTGCTTCTCCCCTCCCCTCTCTGCCTGACTCTCTGCCTACTTGTGTAATCTCTGTCTGTCAAATAAATAAATAAAATCTAAAACACTGACCCTGGTCTGATGTTTACTTTACTCTTAGCCCTTGTTAGGGAAATGCTGAATCCAAGAATGGCTGTGCCTCTCTTCAAGTTTACTGCATACTACAAGGCTCTGGTTAGGAATGCCTGGGGAGCAGACTTTGAGAAGGCAGAGCCTGAACTCTGAGTTTCCAGTACAGATTATTCTGTTTTGCCAAATCTGCGGACTGTCCGTGGACACAGCTCAAAGCTGCTTACAACTGCTTGAAGTTTCATGCTTATATTTGTAATCACAAATTTTGCATTCTGCTCCTGACATGTCTGTGCTTTAGTATTATCCCTGGCTCCCACCCATCTTTGAGTAGAAAGATGGGCTGCCTTTATCTCTGACTTCTCTGTTACATTTTCCATATCCTTAATCAATTTGAGAAGTGTGAGCATGGGACATTTTCTGACACAAATCAGCACAAGTACTCTGGTAATTTATTCTGCTTATTGCTTCGTCTTTAGTGTTGAGAAGAGTAACCCTTGGTATTGGTCAGTTATATACATATCGGTTATGCCCATAGGATACTCTTTCAAAGATTTTTTTAAGCATAAAAAGCATACTTGGTAAATGCTTGTTTCATTTAGTTGTTGCTTACCAACATACTTTTGGAAACTTGATCATTTGTGGGAAAAATAGAAAAAGCATTTGAACCTGTGGTTGCTACACTTAGTTTGTATAAAACGGTAGAATGGTTCATTAGATAACATGCTGGAAGTAAGGCAAGTCTTCAATTAAAAAGTGGGTTTTAAAAGAAGGGATATTCTGGAAATTTGGAGAGACTGTATTGGGAGATGTTTTAAGCATGGGGAAAGTTTAGAATTTAATTGTTTGAATTGAACAATAAGTGTAGTAAGTAGCACATTTGATTGGTACCTGTTTAGTGTCAAGAACAACCCAGATTAGTAGGTGAAAAGAGAATTTGAAGCATTTTGAGGAATTATTTCAATTAATAGCAATTGAGGGTTTATTATGTACAAAGTGATTTGTAAGATATGCTAAATACGTTCATTGCTTTAAAAAAACCCTATAATTAATTTAAAAAGTTTAATATGGAAGAATTCCGTCAATTAAGTTATGTAGTATGGCAAATTCTTTACTCCCACTTTTGTGCTCAGCCTAAAACAGGTTGTGGGGAGCAAGTTGCAGGTCTCAGACACTCACCTGTGTCTATCCCCTGCCTTGGTGGCTTTCTTTGTTCTTTCCCAGCCAGAATTCTTAGTTTCTGTTTCTCACAGACTGAAGGGATGGGGATGGAAGTGAGCTGGGGATGGTTTTTGTTCTCTGGTTTCTTTATAGAACCCCCTGCCTCTTTGGGTCAGAAGGGTCAAGAATTCTCTCCACCTCTAATGTCACTTCTAGATCACTACTCTTCCATCCTCATGTAAAAACCCATTCCTCCGATATGCATCTCTTTTTAATTAAAAGAAAAATAATCCAGAATAGTTAACATAGTGTTATATTAGTTTCAGGGATATAGTGATTCAACAATTCTATACATTACTCAGTGCTCATCATGATAAGTGTACTTTTTTTTTTAAGATTTTATTTATTTATTTGACAGACAGATCACAAGTAGGCAGAGAGGCAGATGGGGGGAAGGAAGCAGGCTCACTGCTGAACAGAGAGCCCGATGCGGGGCTCAATCCCAGGACTCTGAGATCATGACCTGAGCCGAAGGCAGAGGCCCCAACCCACTGAGCCACCCAGGCGCTCCATGATAAGTGTACTCTTAATCCTCTTCACCTATTTCACCCATCTGTCCACCTACTTTCCTTCTGGCAATTATCAGTTTGTTTATATTTAAGAATCTGGTGGGTTTCTTTTGTTTTGGTTGGTCTTTTTTATTCATTTGTTTTGTTTCTTAAATTCCACATATAAGTGAAATCATATGGTATTTGTTCTTTCTCTGACTTCCTTCACTTAGCATCATATTCTTTACAACCACCCATCCAGTTGAAAATGGCAAAGTTTCATTCTTTTTTCTGAGTAACTTTCCATTACATGTATTATATAATGTCTTCTTTATCCACTCACCTATAGATGGAATTGTGGGCTGCTTCCATAATTTGGCTATTGTAAATAATGCTGTAGTAAACATAGGAGTGCGTAAATCTTTTGAATTAGAGTTTTTGTATTCTTTGGGTAAATACCCAGTAATAGAATTACTGGATCATATGGTAGTTCTATTTTTTTTTTTTTAAGGACCCTCCATACTGGCTGTAATGGTTTGCATTCCCACCAACAATGCACAAGTGTTCTCTTTTCTCCACACACTTGCCAACACTTGTGTTTTTGAGTTTAGCCATTCTGACAGGTGTGAGGTGGTATCTCTTCTTGGCCATCTGTGTGTCTTCTTTGAAGAAATGTCTGTTCATGTCTTCTGCCCATTTTTAATTGGATCATTTGGCTTTCTAGTGTTGTTATAGAAGTTCTTTATATATTTTGGACACTAATCCTTTATTGGATATCATTTACAAATATTTTCTCCTATTCAGTAAGTTGTCTTTTAGTTTTGTTCCCTTTGCAGTGCAGAAGCTTTTAATTTTTTATTTTATTTTTAAAAAAGATTTTATTTATTTATTTGACAGACAGAGATCACAAGTAGGCAGAGAGGCAGGCAGAGAGAGAGGGGGAAGCAAGCTGCCCGCTGAGCAGAGAGCCCGATGCGGGGCTCGATCCCAGGACCCCGGGATCATAACCTGAGCTGAAGGCAGAGGCTTAACTGAGTCACCCAGGTGCTCCGCAGAAGCTTTTTATTTTGGTGTAATAGAGTTTTTGTGGTTTCAGTTCTCACATTTAGGTTAGATCCATTTTAGGTTGATCAATTTTTGAGTTTATTTTTGTGTACAAGTGGCCCAGTTCCACTCTTTTGCATTATGGCTATCCAATTTTCCCAGCACCATTTGGTGAAGAGACTGTTCTTTTCCCCATTGCATATTCTTGCTTCTTTTGTCAAATATTAATTGACAATGTAATCATGAGTTTATTTTTGGGCTCTCTATCCCATTATGTGTTGATTTTTGCATCAGTACCCCACTATTTTGATTACTATAGCTTTGTAGTATATCTTGAGATCTGAGATTGTGATACCAGTTTTGTCCTTCTTTTTTAAGACTGTCTGGTTATTTAGGGTCTTTTGTGGTTCCATACAAACTTTAGGATTATCTGATCTAGTCCTGTGAAAAATGCTGTTGGTATTTTGATAGGGATTGCATCAAATCTGTAGATTTCTTTGGGTAGTATGGGCATTTTAACAGTATTTGTTCTTCCATGGGCATGCAGTATCTTTCCATTTATGTCTTCAATTTCTTTCAGTGTTACAGTTTTCAGAGTACAGACCTTTCACCTCTTTGGTTAAGTGTATTCCTAGGTATTTTATTTTTGGTGCAACTATAAATGGCATGCATTCCTGATGTAACAACCATCTACTCCTTCTCCTTGCTTCTACCCAGAGACTTCACAGTCATTCTTTATCTACTGACTTTGACATTAAAAATGTCTTTCCATGGAAAGTCTTCCCATAATCTTGCCCTTCAACTTGCAACTCTCATCACTTTAATCTCCAGTCCACTTCCATAGCTATAAATACTCTGAATCCTGTCACCAGAGTGGCTTTACCTGAGAAAACTTAAGTTCAAAAACTGCTATCAACCAAAACTTCATTCTTTCAGCTCCCAATTCAGTTACTCCCTAAAGAGCAATGTTTTATTAACTAATTGTCTGTGGAGCTTCTTAAATCTGTAAATGCTGGGACCCTATCCCTTATACAGAGATCTTGCTTCCTTAACAGCACACTCTGGCAATTTTCTCCTCAGCTGGCTTCCAAAATGAATTGGGGTGTGTGTGTGTATGTGCCTGTGTAGAGGACACTTGCTATTAGTAACTGTTTCCTCCAATGACCAGCTTGCAGGGTGATCAAATGATTTCTTCACATGTGACAACTTTTTGCATAGAATACATCTGAAGATATTACTTGGGGCATCCCCCCCACACCTAATCTATGTTCTTAAAGATATTCAGCTTTCTGTATCTTTAAATATGAATAGAGGGGCACCTGGCTGGCTCAGTGGGTTAAAGCCTCTGCCTTCAGCTCAGGTCATGATCTCAGGGTCCTGGGATCGAGCCCCGCATTGGGCTCTCTGCTCAGCAGGGAGCCTGCTTCCCCCTCTCTCTCTGCCTGCCTCTCTGCCTACTTGTGATCTCTCTCTCTGTCAAATAAATAAAAATCTTAAAAAAATTTTATTAAATATGAATAGAAAAAAATTTTGATGAAAACAAGCTATTCAGAAATAACAGTGAGTCAATTCCTCATAATCTCTTTATACACACACATGCATGCACATGTTTATTTATCTCTCCTAATGGTTCTGTTTCTCTGGAACACTCTAATATAGAAGCTATACTTATAAATATTGTGTCTAACTATTAATCTAAAAAAGCAACCCATAACCAAATGAGTAGAGCAGAATGAAGTGAAATGGACAACTAAATACAAATCCAATTTTGACAAATCCAGTTTTGCTGACCACTGATCTAAGTTAACTTTGTAAGCTTTAGGGTCCACTATTTGTCATTCCACTTCTCAAACTTAAGGCAGAGATTAATTGGAAGCTATTTACCAATTCAGTTTTATTTCCACATTATCCTTAGCCTTAGGGAAAGGATCCATTAATTCTAGGTGTTCCCAAAATACAATCCTGTGCATACATTTGAGACCAAGTAATTCAGAAACAGTTTATTCATAAAGGGTATTTTTAAGACAGTTTCAAATAAAGTCTAATAAACTAAGTAGCCATTAAACTAAAGTAGCCAGAAATATCAGAATGGACAATAGCTATGAAAATCAATACCAATCATTTATAATCAGTAAACAAAAATAAAATGCCATTAGGTATTTACTTATGTATTTGTACCTTATAGGTCTGTGAATGTCCTGTCTTCTGCCAGAATGGAAACCATTATACCTCACCCACCATGGGTTAAGCCTCAATTCTTCACATTCTTAACCATGATTATAAATAGAAGCTTTTCTAATAATTTATTGGCTTTAACATAAAAATTCCAATGACTAAATCCCAAAATAAAAATATATTTACCATCCAAAAAATTCTGTTTATATTTTTTATAAAAATTTAGCCTCTTGGAGTAACTTAAAGAAGTAGATATAGTAAAATAATTTCTTAAAGAACTTTTTTGCCCAATTAAGGTGATGATAATCACAAACTTTAATACAATATCAATCATCCACCAAAATTTCCTAGGCTCCTAGTAGATCAATACCAATCTAAATCTAGAAGATTTAAAAAAAAATCTTTGTATTCATTCTAAATCAGAAAGATCATCCCCCTTCCTAACAAAGATATAAGCTGTCAAATAATTTTATAGAACCTCATCTTACTTTTCATGATTAAAGAAGTCTTTTAAATGTTATCTGAGAATTCTTTTAGTTTAGGATTGTAGTTATTTTTAGCTTACACACTGAAAATTCTGATAAGCACCTAAGGGAAAAGAAATCCACAATTAGTGCAAAGCCAGCAGACAATATTTTAAGTCATTCTTTCAAGTACAACTAGAGCTAAGGTTACTAAATGCCAAATTTTATGTAAATATATCATTTCCTATCTTGCTTTTTGAAAGACAGCAAATACAAAAATAGTTTAACATCAGGTTTAATGAGGTTTATAGCACATGTATTATTAGCCCTATTTTAACTGCAAAAATATTTCAGCCACATTTAGAAAAAATAATGAGAATATAACCCTATATTTCTAAAGGCCATATGCAAGAATACTGATTCTTTTCCTTGTAAGTAGAATACATGCTATAAAGCTTATGAAACAGTCACTTCATAGGAATGAATACATTTTAAAACACTGGTTAATCTGTGGGGAATTCCACATTTGCCTATTTAACAAAAATGTATCCACCTTGTAAGGCTTTGGTATAGGCGATTCACAGCACTTCCGTCATTTCTCTTTCTTCTTTGCCTCACTCTTCTCTAGTTCCTTTGTCTGCTCACCCTTCTCCCTTTTCATGTTTACGTTTTCTCTTCCTTCTTGATTTCCTCCCTTAGAATTATCAACTATTTTATAGTCTTCAAGGAGTGTTTGTCCTGTTTCTTTTGCAGTTTTCTTCACCATTGCTTTGATACCAATGTTGTCAATATTATAGGCAGTTACACCAACATTGATGGCAGAATCTACTGCATCATGTGTAGCTTCTCCAGCAGTATGCCCATATCTTTAAAACAAAGGATTAGAAAAATGTGCAATGAAATTATAAATATAAAATTAAGATCTTTTGAATTTGTGTTAAATAGTCCCATGTTTAGTATGTTATTCCTGAAAGCAAAATCAAAGGTTATGTTTCAAGTTAATAACTTAAAACACAGTAAAGAATAAAATCAAACTGTGCCAAGGCTGCATTTCTCCTTTAGCAAAAACTGAAAATAAACTCAGGCTAGCTGAGATTTATTTAGTAAAGATGGTTTATGTTAAAGAATAAAATGTAAATTATAATAAAGAGTATTCATCAATCACTATTTCCCTTTTTTTAACCTACCCCTTCTGGAAATAGAGAATTTTCAATCAAGCAACTATAGGGCACAAAGAATCTATAGTCACTATAAATGGCTTTGAGTTCTACCTTAACTAGACTTTGGTTAGGTCTTTTATTTGTTTTATTTTTTAACGAGGGATAGTGGGTAGGATGAGAGAGGTGAGAAGCAGAAGGAGAGGGAGAGGGAATCTTAACCAGGCTTCATGCCCAGAGCAGAGCCCGACAGGGAGCTTGATCTCACAAACTTGGGATCATGACTTGAGCAGAAATCTAGAGTCAGATGCTTAACCGACTAAGCCACCCAGGCGCCAGAATCTGAGGTTGTCTTTAAGCAAAGATTCTACAACACTTCCTCCCTCACTCCACTCTGCTGCAGATTCACGGGCCTTCTTATGTTCTTTGAAGCCATCAAACACACATGAGCCACCACCTTAAAACCTTTGTACTGGCTGAAATCTGCCTAAACTATTCTCACCCTAGGTATTCACATGTCTCACAGCCTAAGCTTCTTCAAATCTATTGTCTTCTCACTATCTCACCTATTTCAACTGCCTTACTCCACATGCTCCACCCCACTGCCCATTGATCTGTCCTTATTCTATAACTTACCACCTGCTACATACTATAGAACTTAGGAACTCCCATTGTTTTTGCTTTGCTTATTGTCTTGCCAGAATAGAAACCTTATTAGGAAAAGAACTCTGCCATGTTCTTTAATGTATCCTATGCACTGAGAACACTGCCTGACATTCAGTATTTGTGGAATGAATAAATTTAATTCCTGCTCTATCCACACATAGTTTCTAGAGCATCAAATGTATAGCAAAGTGCTTGGGAAATTATAAAAGCACTATACAAAAGTAGTCATTATTGACAATTACCAATATCTGTGCTTAATACTGTTTCTGTAAGAAAATACAAGTTAAAGGCCTACACAAAGATACTAAAAATTATCCCACTGCTGTTTCTCTTTACCCTTTTCAAAGTACCAGGTTTTTTCTTGCCTAGCAACAACCAACAAAAAGGCAACATTTTACATTTTTCTCCAGGACACACTGAAATTTCCTAGGTTATTTGTGACCTGTATCTGGACATTTTATACTAATATTGGATCTGTCCTTTGAAATCACAAGTCCTCTATTACCATTAGTCTGGCCTGGAACAGTGGATTGTGATCCTACTAGCTTGCTCATGCTTGGTTTTTTTTTTTTTTATCTCAGTGTTAGAAGGGTGAATCTTATTATGTTCCTGAAAGAGGATTCCATTCATTCCTGTACCTCATGTTAATAATTAGGACCAGAGGAAGAAGGAATCTATAATTTGTCAAACTGTATAGCTATACATTCTTTTAAAAAAAGATTATTTATTTGAGAGAGACAAAGCACATGTGCTTCGGGGAAGGAGCAGACGGAAAAGGGGAGAGAGAATCCCAAAGCGGACTCCTCACTGAGTGCAGAGCCAGACATAGGGCTCAATACCAGGACCCCAAGATCATGACCTGAGCCGAAATCAAGGGTCAGATGCTTAACTGACTGAGCCACCCAGGCGCCCCCATACCATTCTTGATTGGGGCTTTCTCACCAGTTACCAGACATCAAAGCTTCCTTAACAGCCTCCTGCCAGTACTTGTTGCTTTGCAACCCCTCGGCATTCCATAGCATTTGCTGATTTTGCAGAAGACATGGAACTTTCTCACTGTCAATCAAGCCCCCACAAATACTATCATCAGGTGGCAATGGCTAAGGTTAAATGAGAAGAAAGAGGTGGTAGCAGTTTCAGCACTGGAAGAGTGAGCTTAACTCTTGATTGAGCAGGTTTCTCTTAGGGCTTTTCTTTTCCACGTCTGTGTGAGCTATAAGGAAGTGACATAGTTAACCTAAGAATTTGGCTGTATCAGTGTTTGTGACTATAGGAAATCCTCCAGATTCAGGACCTTCTACTTCCCTATTCTACTGATGCATTCTGATACCTCTAACTGCACTCATGATATTTTTATATGAAACACAATTCTAAAGGCTACATTATTAGTAGTAATATGCTAAAAAGGAGTCTGTGTTGATACACTGAGGTTTGTTTTCCCATGCTATCTCCATTTCAGCAGCAATTCCTGTTAATTTGGTTAACAGTACCAAACTAGGAGTCAAAAAACTACATTTTAATACCAATTGTGCCCCAAACTAACCTTATGATGTTGGTGAGGTCTCAACCTCTTTACATTTCATCAATTATTACTTCATTTAATAAAATGATATATCTAGGTTAAAGCACTTTGAAAATTCCATTATACAATACGTGTAATTATTTTTAAAGACCTTATAAAATGTCTTTAAAGCAGCTGTATTTATTTACTTTAATATATCCCCACCTATCACTTCTGCTTCCTAGTATGCCTTAGAACCAGTATTTCTGGGAGGAATCTCTGTTCTTCTCTTCCTTGATAAGTAACTACTTAGTTCTTTTCTTCATTCAAACTATAGTGTAGATTTGGACTGCAATGCTAAAAACTAAAAAGCCTATTTCTGGTAAAAAGACATTTATTTTTTATTTCTTTTCAAAAAGTTTAATTATAGCTCATTAGATTTTATATGCCAAGTAACACTACCAACTGAAGAGAAATAAAAATGAATATAAAGTATGCTCTAAATAAGTCAATGAGACTTAATATACAATTTAAATGAGACTTTTCAGAAATTTCTCCAGAAAAAATTCTCCAGCACATTCAGTAATGTCTACAAAGAAGACACATTGACAGTGATTCTAGATTTCATTAATTATAACAAATTTTCAGTCATAACAAATTTCTAGTAAATCTGCCTAAAATTCAATTTACATGCAACCTTCGAAAATATTCTTGGAAATATTAATCTTAAATATATGAAGTAGAAATAGCATCTTCTTAGTCTATCCATTCAAGGCAGGTGGGTTGTGGCCAATTTAAGAAGGACCTTATAAGTGAAGCTGAGGAATTTAAACTTTATCTTGAAACTAATGGGAATGGCACAGCCAAATTTATGTTTTAGACACCTCTAAGTCAGGTTGCATTGTGAATTGTAAGGGTGTAAAAGAGAAACAGAGGAACCAGTTAGGAAACAAGCTATAAGATGGATGAGAAATGATGAGGCTATATTCTACAGTAGTGGTCATGAGACTGGAGAGGAAAAGATAAATATAAAAAAACAGGATTTAGCGAATGAACAGCTTTAGGGTGATGCAGTTGGGATTTATGAAGCCTAAAGTTTAAGACAAAAATTAACTGGAAACATAGATTTGAGAGGTTGTAACTATAGACACCGGTACAGATAATATCCACAAAGAACAGAGAAAGACTGAGCAAAGAGTGAAACCTTAGAACCAATATTTAATGAATGGATATAGAAGACAACAACCCTGAGAAGTAGTCTGATAAGACAAAATTGAACTGTGAGTTAAATGAGAATACTGTTAAAATTTGTGGACAGCTGACCCACTAACTGATCTTTGAGCAAGATCAGTCAGAAGGAGAGACTACAGTGAGCATGTGATTAGACTTTATTCATGAAAAATGGAGGAAAATATCTAAGACATTAAAAAGACATGTCTTTCAAATCTAAAGATAACAGTAAATGGAACTCTGGCTAATATGATATACACTAAATCTGAAGCCAAAATGAAAGACAGACTTAAGGGTGGTGGAGTTACATTATATGTTTAAATTAAAAAACAAAAAGACTAATGATGACTCAAAATCAACAACGTGAAATTAAGCAAATGTAAATACGAAGTTCTTAATTTTAGGTACATACATCAGATGTCCAAAAATAAGATGAAGGCCCAGATTTTAAATAAAAGGTTCATTTTTTTAAAAAAAGCCCAAGTTTTTGATATGGGTCAATGAAGTAACAGCTACTAAAAAGATATACTCTTTGTGTTATATGCCCTATTTACCAAATGCTAAGTATGACCAAACAAGGGAGGCAAATCCCACTGTATTCTATCTGGTCACAATACATAACACTACTGGGTTCCATTTTGAGAAGAACACTGGTAAATGAAAGATTTGGAAACCATATTATATATGGCATTAAAGAAAATGGGAGTATTTCAAAATTAAGAAAAAGTTAAGTGGAAGACATGATGATAATGTTCAAATACTTGTATAGTTACCATATGGAAAAGAGAAGACTGATCTTATAGAACTCCTGAATAGATGCTATACAGAACTGGTTTTGGGTAATATGACATCTGCCAAAAGAATTACCATCAATGAATTTGAATTTGCCCCTTCACCGAGTGCAAATTTAAGGGGAATTTTAATTAAAATTCACTAAACAAACCAATGAAATACTGTACCTTGAAAAGGTAAATTCCTTATAGAAAAACAATTTTACTAAGCTTATTCTTCTGAGAAATGGAGAACACATTTTATCTTAGAATAAGATAAAATTTTAATAAGGGGAAAACAAAAATGGATCTAACTTTCTGAATTTATATGATTTTCCTCTAAACTATTTAATTTTTTTAAGTTTATTTTTTTTTTTTAGTAATCTCTATTACCCAGTGTGGGGCTTGAACACAGGACCTCAAGATCAAGAGTCACACCCTCTTTTGTATTATGCTTAGTGAAATAAGTCAATTGGAGAAAGACAACTATCATATGATCGCCCTGATATGAGGAAGTGGAGATGCATCGTTGGGGGTTTGGAGGGTAGGAAAAGAATAAATGAAACAAGATGGGACTGGGAGGGAAACAAACCATAAGAGACTCTTAATCTTACAAAACAAACTGAGGGTTGTGGGGGGGGAGGGAGAGGGTGGTGGGGTTATGGACATTGGGGAGGGTATGTGCTATGGTGAGTGCTGTGAAGTGTGCAAACCTGGCGATTCACAGACCTGTACCCTGGAGCTAATAATACATTATATATTTATAAAAAATTATATAAAAAAAGAGTCATACCCTCTTTTGACAGAGCCAGCCAGGCACCCCATTCTCTAAACAATTTCAAATGGGGAAAAAAAGGAGCTTAAAGCTGAAATTTAAAAGCTATGTAGAAGAGTGAGGAATTATTTAGTAGATACCATGCTGAAATTAAATATAGCAGATTTGAAGTTACTTATTTTTATTGTTCCTGTATGTCTTCATGATCCTAAATTTAAAGACAAAAGTATTAATGTAACTGACAAAAACAGTCTTAATGAACAGTTCCTCCATATTTACCTAAAAGTTTTAAGAATATAATTAATTACACAGCTCTTTAGATAAACCACTCATAATCAATGAACGTACGCTTTAACCATAAAACCATGAAAGGAGGTGCAAGATGGCAGAGAAGTAGGAGACCCTGTTTCAACCAGTCCCCTAAAGTTAGCTAAGTATCTACCAGAACACTCTGAACACCCATGAAATCAGCCTGAGATGTAAGATTGTACACTTCTGGATCTCTACAGGGGCAGAAGATATCAGTGGAGAGGTAATGGAAGTGGAACACTTGGACTGATATTGGAGGATAAACAGAAGGGTGAGGGAGCCACCAGAAGCAACCCATTTGAAAGTAATACCCCAATACGAAAGTGCTCTGTGATTGGGGAGCAGCATTAACTTGGAGACTGGTTAAAAGCACTCAAAAAGAGCAAAAGATCTTAAGGGGCAACTGGTAGAATTGGGCAGTCAAGGGCACCGGCCTAAGCCCAGGGTCCCAGGGTGGTCTGGCGACCACTCGAGCCAGAGAGAGCCCGGCAAGGGGGCCCAGTCCATGGTCCCTGAGCCTGTGGCTTTCTGCTGCTTGTAGCACTGCTCAGGCTGGGCACACCCCCGCCCCCACTTAAGGGAGTCTGGTGTGGGCACCAGCCTGCAGTCTCTGGGCCTGCAGCCCTTACGACCTGCAACCTGCGTGGCCAAGGGGTGTGAACACACCCAGCCTGTGCCTGAGAGAACCCAGCACAGTCTCAGGTCTGGGTCCCCTGACGCCCAGCATTACAGACCTGTGCCTCCACCGGGTGCAAGTGCATCAGGTGTGGGAGTGGGCCCCAGACAGCAGTACCGGCAATGACAGCCACCTGGGTTTGGGCTTGCCTGGACCAATATCGCAGTTGTAGTGGTACAGGGGCGCAGAGACAAGCGGGGGCCTCCGGCGACCACTGATACAGTGGCTGGGAGTGCGCACCACCTGTGGGAAGCTGTGGTGTTCAGCAGAGTTTGCATGAGGGGTGTCTGTGTGTTCTGGATCACCCAGAGGGAAGCAGTCTGAGGCTTCTATCTGAGGCAGAGGTCTGGGTGTGGACAGTTTGCTTTCCACTAAATCTCCGAAAAGCCACAAAAAGCCGCCAAAGAACAGAAACCTACAGACAACAAAAGCCTGAAAATCCGGTTTCCACAGAGCCAACCCCCTAATAGAGAGAAGGGCCAACTCAGCCCAGGCAGGACTGACTGAAAAACAAGGCAGCAGGCCCCTCCCGCAGAAGATAAGCCAAAAGAACAGGAGAATAACCACTACAGGGTCCCCATAAAAATGTAAAACCCCAATATCAGGGGAAAACAATATATTAGGCTCCTGGTATTGCCCCAAAACCAGTATATTTCACAGATAACAACTTTTTTTTTTTTTAATTCGTTCTTATGATTTTTATTCTTTTAATTTTTTTAATCTACTTACCATTTAAACTAGAGGTTTAATACAACATATTCCATAATAACTTTTTAGCTGGAACTTTTTTCATACCTGTATTTATATACCTGTATAATATACCTGTATTTCTTTTTTTCTTTTCTTTTTTTAAATTTATTTTATTTTTTTTTTAAGATTATTTATTTATTTGACAGAGAGAGATCACAAGTAGGCAGAGAGGCAGGCAGAGAGAGAGGAGGAAGCAGGCTCCCCGCCAAGCAGAGAGCCCGATGCGGCACTTGATTCCAGGACCCTGAGATTATGACCTAAGCCAAAGGCAGAGGCTTAACCCACTGAGCCCCCCAGGCACCCTTCTTAAGGTAATCTTTTTTTCCCTATTCAATGCCACCCCTATATATAAACCAGTGTCAATTTCCCTCTATCTCTGGAAAGTTGAGTCCTTTAACAAAGATAACAAGATTCATGCAGGAAGAACTGAAATAACCTTCCTCGCCCACATCGGGAGTTTATAACCATTTTCCCACCTTATTCTGTTAGTGTTTCTATGTATTTGTTTTTGTACTATATAAATCTTATTCTTGGGGTTCATTTTGGCTGGATTTTTCTTTTTTTTCCCCTTGTCTTTTACTTTTATTGGTCTTTTTGTTTGTTCGTTTTTATGTACCTTATAAATCTTACTTTGAGGTGCATTTTGGCTGGGTTTTCTCTTTTTTTCTCTCTTTTTTCTTTCTTTTTGGTGGTGACTTCCAATTGCTCCAAAACTTTCCAGGGTGCACCTTGCCTAGAGCATGGCTGATATATTCAGCTATACATCCCTCAACCCCCTCTCACCAAAATGACTAGGAGGAGGAACACCCAACAGAGGAAAAATCAGAGACTGTGCCCTCTGCCAAGAACTACTGGATATGGACATAAACAGTATATTGGAAAGGGAATTCAGGGTAACAATTATCCAGGCAATGGCTGGCTTGGAGAAGACCATTAGTGGCAACATAGAAATCTAAGAGTGGAAGTGAGGGTTGATCTGGCAGTACTAAAAAGTGCTGTCAGTGAGATGAATCTAATCTAAATACTCTAACAGCTAGGGTAACCAAGGCAAAAGATCAAATTAGTGATCTAGAAGACAAACTTATAGAAAGGAAGGATCAAGAGGAGGCCTGGAACAAACAGCTTAGAAGCCATGAAAACAGAATTAGAGAAATAAATGACATCATGAAACATTCCGATGTCAGAATTATTGGGATGCCTAACAAATTATTGGGATGCCTAACAAATTTCCCTAGTCTGGGGAATGGAACAAGTGTTTCTGTCCTAGAAGCAGAAAGGATACCCCCCAAGACCAACAAATCTAGAAAGACCTCCAGACACGTAACTGTGAAATTCAAAAATCATAATTTTAGAAAAGGGGTCCTAAGGGCAGCTAGGGGGAAGAGATTCCTTACATACAGAGGAAGGTTCACCAGAATAACGTCAGACCTGTCCACAGAAACCGGGCAAGCCAGAAAGGGCTGGCAAGACATATTCAGGGCACTAAATGAGAAGAACATGCAGCCAAGAATACTTTATCCAGCAAGGCTGACATCTGAAATGGATGGAGAGATAAAGAGCTTTCAAGACTGGCAAGGTTTGAAAGAGTATGTGACCACCAAGCTGGCACTACAAGAAATATTGGGGGAGGGTTCTATAAAAGAAGAAAGAACCCAAGAGTGACACAGAACAGAAATTTACAGAGACAACCTATAGAAATAAGGACTTCTCAGGCAACATGATGTCAATAAAAACTTATCTTTCAAAAGTCATTCTCAATGTGAATGGCCTAAATGCTTCCATAAAACAGCACAGGTTGCAGATTGGATAAAATGACAGGACCTGTCCATATGCTGTCTACAAGACAATTTGGAACCTAAAGATACATCTAAACTGAAAGTGAAGGGATAGAAAACCATCTTTCATGCCAACAGGCCTCAAAAGAAAGCTGGGGTAGCGATTCTCATATCAGACAAATTAGATTTTAAGCTAAAGGCTGTAGTCAGATATACAGAAGGACACTACATCATTTTTAATGGGTCTATCCACCAGGAAGAGCTAACAATTCTAAGTATTTATGCCCCCAGTATGGGAGCGGCCAACTACATAAGCCAACTGTTAATCAAAATAAAGAGTCCTACTGATATGAACATATTAATTATAGGGGATCTTAACATGCCACTCTCAGCAACCGACAGATCATCTAAGCAGAAATAAAGAACCAAGAGCTTTGAAGACACATTGGACCAGATGGACCTCAAAGATATATACAGAACATTGTACCCTAAAACAACAGATTACTCATTCTTCTCAAGTGCACATGGAACTTTCTCCAGAATAGACCACATACTGGGTCACAAATCAGGGCTCAACTGATACTAAAAGACTGAGATTATTCCCTGCCATTCTCAGACCACAATGCTTTGGAACTGGAACTCAACCATAAGAAAAAGTTTAGAAGGAAAACAAACACGTGGGAGCTAAAGACCATCCTGCTCAAGAATGTTTGGATCAACCAGGAAATCAAAGAAGAACTTAATCAATTCATGGAAACCAATGAGAATGAAGATACATTGGTCCAAAACCTATGGGGTACAGCAAAGGTGGTCCTATGGGGGAAATACATAGCCATCCAAGCCTTACTCAAAAAAATTAAAAAATCCCAAATATACCAACTCCCTTTACACCTTAAAGAATAGGAAAATCAGCAACAAATTAAGCCAACCCCCCACACAAGAAAGGAAATAATTAAGCTTAGAGCAGAAATCAATGAGTTAGAAACTAGAGATACAGCAAAACACATCAATGACACTAGAAGCTGATTATTTGAAAGAATTAATAAGATTGATAAACCACTAGCCAAACTAATCCAAAAGAGAGAGGAACCAAATTAATAAAATTATGAACGAAAGGGGAGAGATCACGACTAACACCAAGGAAATAGAAACAATCATCAGAAATTATTATCAACAGCTATATGCCTTAATAAGTTAAGCAACCTAGAAGAAATGGACTCATTCCTGGAAACCTATACACTTCCAAAACTGAAACAGGAAGAAACTGACAACCTGAATAGACCAATATCTAGTAAAGAGATTGAAGCAGTTGATAAAAAACCTCCCAAAAAAACAAGAGCCCAGGACCTGATGGATTCCCTGGGGAATTCTACCAAGCACTCAAAGAAGAAATAATATCTATTCTCCTGAACCTATTTCAAAAAATAGAAACAGAAGGAAATCTTCTAGACTCTTCCTATGAAGCAGCATTACCCTGATCCCCAAACCAGGCAAAGACCCCATTAAAAAGGAGAATTTCAGACCAGTATCCCTGAAGAATATGGACACCAAGATTCTCAACAAGATCCTAGCTAATAGAATTCAGCAGTACATTAAAAAGATTACCCACCATGACCAGGTGGGATTTATCCCTGGGATGCAAGGGTAATTCCACATTCGCAAGTCAATCAATGTAACAGAACAAATCAGTAAGAGAAGAGAGAAGAACCACATGGTCCTCTCAATTGATGCAGAAAAAGCATTTGACAAAATACAGCATCTGTTCCTGATTAAAACTCTTCAAAGAACAGGGATAGAGGGAACATTTCTCAACTTCCTAAAATCTATGAAAAACCAACAGCGAATATTATTCTTTTTTTTTTTAATATTTTATTTATTTATTCATCAGAGAGAGAGGCACAGCGAGAGAGGGAACACAAGCAGGGGGAGTGAGAGAGGGAGAAGCAGGCTTCCCGCTGAGCAAGCAGCCCGATGTGGGGCTCGATTCCAGGACGCTGGGATCATGACCTGAGCCGAAGGCAGACGCTTAATGACTGAGCCACCCAGGTGCCCCAGCGAATATTATTCTTAATGGGGAAAAGCTGGCAGCCTTCCCTTTGAGATCAGGAACACGTCAAGGATGCCCACTCCTGCCACTGCTGTTCAACATAGTACTAGAAGTCCTAGCAACAGCAATCAAACAACAAAAAGAAATAAAAGGTATTCAAATAGGCAAAGAAGTCGTCAAACTATCTTCACAGATGACATGATACTTTATATGGAAGCCCAAAAGACTCCACCCCCAAACTACTAGAACTCATACAGCAATTCAGTAGTGTAGGATACAAAATCAATGTACAGAAATCAGTTGCTCTCTTATACACTAAAAATGAAAATGTAGAAAGGGAAATTAGAGAATCAGTTCCATTTACTATAGCACCAAGAACCATATGATACTTTGGAATAAACCTAACCAAAGAGGTAAATGATCTGTACTTGAGGAACTACAGAACATTCATGAAAGAAATTGAAGAAGACACAAAAAGATGGAAAAGCATTCCATGCTCATGGATCGGAAAAATAAACATTGTTAAAATGTCTATACTGCCCAGAGCAATCTATACTTTTTCTTTTTTTTTTTTTTAAGATTTTTATTTATTTATTAGTCAGAGAGAGAGAGAGAGAGAGCACGAGCACAGGCAGACAGAGAGGCAGGCAGAGAGGCAGAGGGAGAAGCAGGCTCCCTGCCGAGCAAGGAGCCCAATGTGGGACTCGATCCCAGGACGCTGGGATCATGACCTGAGCTGGAAGGCAGCCGCTTAACCAACTGAGCCACCCAGGCGTCCCAGCAATCTATACTTTCAATGCCATCCCGAACAAAATTCCACCAACATTTTTCAAAGAGGTGGAACAAACAGTCCTGAAATTTGTATAGAACCAGAAAAGACCCCGAATTGCTAAGGAAATGTTGAAAAAGAAAAACAAAACTGGGGGCATCACATTGCCTGATTTCAGGCTTTACTACAAAGCTGTGATCACCAAGACAGCATGGTACTGGCACAAAAACAGACATATAGACCAGTGAAACAGAGTAGAGGGTCCAGATACAGGCCCGCAACTCTATGGTAAAATAACCTTTGATAAAGCAGGAAAAAATATGCAGCGGATAAAAAGACAGTCTCTTCAATAAATGGTGCTGGGAAAATTGGACAGTCATGTATAGAAGAATGAAACTCGACCATTCTCTTACACCATATACAAAGATAAGCTCGAAATGGATAAAAGACCTCAATGTGAGACAGGAATCTAATAAAATCCTAGAGAACACAGGCAGTAATCTCTTCGACATCGGTCACAACAACTTCTTTCAAGACATTATCTCTAAAGGCAAAGGAAACAAAAGTGAAAATGAGGGGCGCCTGGGTGGCTCAGTGAGTTAAAGCCTCTGCCTTCGGCTTGGGTCATGATCCTGGGGTCCTAGGATCGGGTCCCACATCAGGTTCTCTGGTTGGCAGGGAGCCTGCTTCCTCCTTTCTCTCTGCCTGCTTGTAGATCTCTGTCAAATAAATAAATAAAATCTTTAAAAAAAAAAGTGAAAGTGAACTTTTGGGACTTCATCAAGATTAAAAGCTTCTGCACAGCAAAGGAAACAGTCAACAAAACAAAGAGGCAACCCACGGACGGGGAGAAGATACTTGCAAATGACACTGCAGACAAAGGGCTGATATCAAAGATCTATAAAGAACTCCTCAAACTCAACACCCAAAAAACAGATAATCACGTCAAAAAATGGGCAGAAGACATGAACAGACACTTCTCCAAAGAAGTAATACAAACGGCTAACAGACACATGAAAAAATGTTCATCATCATTAGCCATCAGGGAGATTCAAATCAAAACCACACTGAGATACCACCTTACACCAGTTAGAATGGCCAAAATTAACAAGACAAGAAACAACAAGTGTTGGAGAGGATGTGGAGAAAGGCGAACCCTCTTACACTGTTGGTGGGAAGGCAAGTTGGTACAGCCACTTAGGAAAACAGTGTGGAGATTCCTTAAGAAATTAAAAGTAGGGGCACCTGGGTGGCTCAGTGGGTTAAAGCCTCTGCCTTCGGCTCAAGTCATGATCTCAGGGTCCTGGGATTGAGCCCCACATCGGGCTCTCTGCTGATCGGGGAGCCTGCTTCCTCCTCTCTCTCTGCCTGCCTCTCTGCCTACTTGTGATCTCTGTCTGTCGAATAAATAAATAAAATATTAAAAAAAAAGAAATTAAAAGTAAAGCTACCCTATGATCCTGCAATGGCACTACTGGGTATTTACTCTAAAGATACAGATGCAGTGAAAAAGGCCATATATACCCCAATGTTTATAACAGCAATGGCCACAGTTGTCAAACTGTGGAAAGAGCCAAGATACCCTTCAACGGACAAATGGATAAAGAAGATAGAGTTCAAATATAAAATAGAATATTATGCCTCTATCAGAAAGGATGAACACTCAACTTTTGTATCAACATGGGTGTGTCTAGAGAAGATTATGCTGAGTGAAGTAAGTCAAGCAGAGAGAGTCAATTATCATATGGTTTCACTTACTTGTGGAGAATAAGGACTAACATGGAGGACATTAGGAGAAGGAAAGGAAAAGTGAATTGGGGGAAATCGGAGGAGGAAAAGAACCATGTGAGACTGTGGACTCTGAGACAAACTGAGGGTTTTGGAAGGGAGGGGGGGTGGGAGGATAGGTGAGCCTGCTGGTGGGCATTATGAAGGGTATATATTCCATGGAGCACTGGGTGTGATACATAAACAATGAATCTTGGAACACTGAAAAAATAAACTAAAAATAAATAAATAAATAAAAATAGGCATTTGTAGTATAAAAAATACATAAATCCATGAAAGGTATAAATAATATACTTCTCTAACATAATCTGCTTTTAATTTTAATTTTTTTAAATGATTTTATTTATTTATTTGACAGAGATCACAAGTAGGCAGAGAGGCAGGCAGAGAGAGAGGAGGAAGCAGGCCCCATGCAGAGCAAAGAGCCCGATGCTGAAGCCGACCCGAGCCGAAGGCAGACGCTTTAACCCACTGAGCCACCCAGGTGCCCCCATAATCTGCTTTTAAATATGCCTAAATGAAAAGATAATCTTCTGTACTGGCTTTCAACACCAGAAATCAGATAAGGAAGTATATATAATACATTTGTTTTTCTCCTAGGCATAATGCACATAATTATGGCAGATTCAAAACAACTTGGGAGAGTAACTTCTATTCAATAAGAATACAAATTTTATTACACTATCATCAGTTGGATTAGAGAAGAAAAACAGATGCTTACAATATTAAATACTTTTTCAAAGTGTAAAATCATAAATATAAAAATATAGATTTATTACATTTACATTCAGAAATGTAAATTTATGTAAATAAATGAGAACTAAATTAAATGAATAACTAGCTCTTCCATTTCTTCAGTGATAAATATTACGTTATTACTGGTTTGATACTTTTAGTTTCTTCATTTAAAAGACAACTTCTACTTCTGGGCCAGATTATTCATAAGTGAGGAAACAGTATTACAAAACCCTTTACATCCCCACTGCCCATCATATCTTTCCAAGTTTCTAATTAAATTATTACTAAGACCAAAGTAGCTTTATAGTTAGAAATATAAACCTACTTAACTAAATTTTCACTTGTTTTTTCACTCCAGGAATCTTTGGAGTAAAGGATAAAAAGAACAGCAATACATACCATAATAAAAATAAATTAGCTCGGAACCACTGTTAAAAAGTGTCCTTTCCCATCATATTAAGATCACCTCACTAAGGACCAAAAATACAGTTATCTACACCAAAACCTTGCTAACCTTTAATAAAGCTCTATTTAATTGTACTTAGATAAGCATTTTTTAAATTAAAGTATGAAATAGGCAAAGCTGCTAGAAGCATTTACTACTTTCTAACATAACTGCCTACTTATTTCTGCTAACAAATGATACTGATAATCTAAAAACAATTCACTTTTGGCCCAAAAGGCACAGCTGACTTTCTTGGGCTCTTGCAACAAAAGAAAAAACTATTTTTCTAATTATGATTGATCCACCAAAGTAACCTCACAGCCACAACACAATGAGTACTAGAGATCAAGGTTAAAATCACCAAGAGGTAGTAAGCTGGAAGACTTTTTTTTATTTCCACAAAAAGAATTTCAGATCTATTTCGTATTTTCTTTGCCAAATCTTTTGATCAAATGGAAACTCCAAGATGTTATGTTGCTTTGACTCAAAAGGTATGCATGCTCCAGCTGGAGATTAAATCAACTCAGTCTGGAAACTAAGTATTTCCTAAGCCACTGGTAATTTACTATAGTGGGAGAGAATGTAAATGCATGATAGATCGTGATTTCTAACTCTAGATACTAAACTTGCACAGAAGTCCCATCAGGCACAGGGTTGGTCCAGTAGTGTTCTTTCACACTGCATGACACAGAGAGACCTGGTTTACATCCCAGCTCTATCACTTACTAGGGATATAATCTTCAACAAGGTTATTTAACAGCTCTATGCTTTGGCTTCCTCATTTGTAAAATGGAGATAATAGTGTTAAAGATTAGAGGTGTCTTGGTGGCTCAGTGGGTTAAGCATCTGACTCTTGATTTTGGCTAGGGTCATGACCTCAGGTTTGTGAAATGGAGGCCCACATTGGACTCTGCGCTGGGCATGAAGCCTGCTTAAGATTCTCTCTCTCTCTCCCCCTCTGCTCCTCCCCCACTCTTCTTTCTCTCCCTCTCTCAAAAAAAATATATTGAAGATTAAACACATATATTGAAAAGCACTGAACACAATGTCTGATACATAAGTACAAACTAAAATGTTGTGAGTAGATAATTAAAACAAATAACTGAGAGCTGAGGATGCCATGAATATTACTTTTTGGTTTCTAAATAAAAATTTAATATTAGGCTTTAAACTAATTCAAAACTAAGAAAGGAACTCGGGTCCTTCATACTAGATTTATTTTTTAGATCTAGGTTCATCGAGGACTTATAAAGAATAAAGAGCTAAAATCAGATGATCCTGTTTTAAGTCTTACCTTTAACACTTATCAGATTAGCCTGGGCAGATCACTCCTTTCTATGTTTGCCCACTTCTTTTTTTTTTTTTTTTT
>ML110996.1:0-72920 GCA_003697995.1 Taxidea taxus jeffersonii | reverse complement strand
AGAAGGGGCTAATGTTAACAAGGTACAATAGATTAATTAAAATACAGAAGGGGCTAATGTTAACAAGGTACAATAGATTAAATAAAATTCAAGTTTTTCCCATCAAAACTACTGGCAAACATCACCCATCACAAGAACATGCAGTTAATAAGGTATTCAGAAACTACAGGATTTTTTTTTTTCATTAAGCTCACTTGTTGCATGAATGATGAACAAATATAACCATTAGTAATATAAGGCAAAGTCACATAATTCTATTAATTTGCCAAAAATATTACTAAGAAAAACAGAGAGTAAAAAAAATTGTTTTATCAGATATTCAATAATGACATAGTCATTTTAACTGTCCTGAATTTTTGCAAATGCTAGAACAGATTTATTCATTAAAATGATAAAACTCAACTTACTTGTATCTGACAGTTTGTACAGTTTCTGCTGAAACATTGTTAACAATACATTTGGCTGCACATTCCAATCCCTGCCAGACAGTTGAAAATCCTGCAAATATATTTAAAAGTAAGTAAAACTACAGCTAAACAAATGGACCTTCCTAGTTAAATTTGTGGGTCTTTGTTACCTTGAACACTACTTGCAGCTACGACCATAGCACCATCCAAGGCAGACTTCCCATTTCTGTCTTTTTTAAGAGATTCTGGAACAAGTTTGCTTCCATGCTTCTTGACATGTGGAGCTAGTTCCTTTCCAACACAATTTGCTACAGTGCAAACTCCGTCAACTAATAAAACCATAAAAAAGGGGAAACACTTAGAAAAAATGTATTCTTCCCTTGATTTTATCACTCTTTAGCAAAATTCTTACATGAGCATCTAAAGTTGTTTTATTGCATAATTTAGCATTTCTATATAAGGATGAGAACCAAGGCTGGCCAGTTTTTAAACAAAAGCTATTATGTGGTTTAAAGATATGTTTGCAGAACCTAATGATTAAAACTTTGCCTCTTAGGCATAATGTTCTTTTTGGCAATTTGCTTAAAAGAAAACCAAGGTTGCTGCAATATAAGACTTGTAGGTCCATCTTTCATGTTTTCCAGCTATGTGTATTTCTGTTTTCTCCACATTGACAAATATTTCACTGAAATAGTAAAGTATTTGAGTCTATATAAAAGTAAACAAACCAAAATCTGATTGGAAGAATACTGAATATCAAAAAGATAATCTTACTAAATCTAATGATAATTCATTGAGGAGTTATCTGGCCATCTTAAAATACCAAACTTTAGATCTATGATTCTCAAGGAAGATGAAGAGAAATATTACTTGGGAAGGCTGAAATCAGAATCACTGAATCAGCTTAATTCAAACAATATATCCCTCCCATTCCACCCCAACTACTACGCAGTGAGTTGTCCTTAAAAGAACGTGTCATATCCAAGGATAGCAAATACATTCAGAGCCATTCCTTTTCAAAGGCACGGACACTCCCCTTTCTGACACATCAAAATAATCCTTTAACCAATGTTTCTCAAACTAATATGCAAATCAATCACCTAGAGATCTTGTTTCTGAATCAGTAATGTGTACCAAGTATTTGAAATATTTCTAGGGCTCTCAGATAGGTTGATGTTGTTGCTATAGATCCCACTATGAGTAGCAAGATGATACTGCTTTGTCCTAATCCTTTACTCTTAAGGTTAAACCATCTAAATGAACATTTAGATTAACCTGAATTAAGAGATCATTTTTAATTTAACTGAAAGAAGTAAAGTCCTCCAAAATTACTTTACCCAGGAACTGACTGACTTTCGCTGCTCCTCCTGTAGCCTGCTTTGCTATATGAAGTCCCTTGGTCACAGCAGGACTAACTTCCACTGGTTTTTCTTCTGGTTGAATCCGTTCACGGAGTTTAGAAGCACCTTTCTGGATTGCTTTGCCAGTAAATTCAGCACCTTTGACCAAACCCCAGCTCACCCAGGAAGCACCTTTTTACAGGAAAATTAAGAAGTCCACAATATTAGAGCTGATTATACCTATAAACCCTTCAATAAATCAAAGGAAAAAACCCAAGGAATTCAATGTTCAGATCCTAAACACACCATAAACTTTTAAGCCAACTTTACAATTGTAATTTTCTACCTGGAATACACTTTTTCTAAGTAAATTCATCTTTTAATACTTAGGTCACAGATCACTCAGTAACAGTTCTGTATTACTCTATGCTGCTACTACAACTGGTAGGTATCTCTCTACACATTATTTACCACACTATTATTACTATTGTTAGGGACTAATTTTGGGTTTTGGTGTCAATAACACAGTATTTGGCTTGAGGACCCAGGCTTCCTTGTTCTTGCCTTAGTCCAGGTACCACTTTTCCTCTATGAAATGCTGAGGGGTTTAGACACAAATGATGCAAATTAGAATCCAATAAACCTGCTAGATCTCAAACATCAAGGCAGAACTCTTGCTTGCTTGCTTTAGACAAAAGGCACAAGGCAGGGGATCCTGTTCCTCCCTCAATCCCAAACCCAAATCCCATGATCTCCACACCTTTTAATTTATAACATAAACCTGAATGACAAAGATAGACTACTCAATACATAAGAAGAAAAGATCTAAGAAGAAAATGGGAAGCCTAGATGGTTGGTTTAGCCATTTCTCATGAGAGTAGTTCCCAACCCTTTCCTTTGGTTTTGCTCAGTGTTTCTCACAGCATACATGAAAAATGAGACTGTCAAGACAGAAAGCAGGATAGCATAGACTTCTTTAGTGAAAAGTCCTTGTGTACACTTGAGGAAAGGAGAAGTGGGAAGGAGATGGAAAAAGCAAGAAAAAAACCCCAAGGAGAATAGTTTCCCCTAAGAGGAAAAGGTGTTACTCTGCCTTGGAGAGCTTACAATTTTAAATATTTCCTTTTTGGCTATACCCTGAAAAAAGCAACTTTTAAAGCTAGACATATAAAATACCCAAGTATATTCTCCAAAGGTCTGTGGCATGGTTTTTATGTAATTACTTTGGCCTGTGAGTGAGTAGGCATCCAGTGACATGTGAAAATCCTGTTTATTTAAAAATACAATGAAAAATAAAAATAAATTTTAAAAAATGAAATAAAGCTGCCAAGTGGTAACTGATTAGAAAAACTGTGTGTTTCTCTTCCTGTTTTAGTCAACATGTCCACCTCTTGCTCACACACTAGCCCCACTGTCCTCCCCTGCAGGAGGACCAGGTCTCAAATCCAGACAAATATCTTCCAGCAAGGAATTCCCATAACAATGAAGGGACTGAAGACCTCTATTAAAAATATACATAAGGGGTTTACAGTTAACTTACAGGGTGAAAAGATTTAAGAAGTAAAAAACTGGCTGAACTTGAAGAAGGAAGACTGAGAAATCATAAATGACAATGAAGCAAAGGAAAGCTTTGCTTTCCTAAAGGAAATACGTAGATTATACTCCTACAATAAAATAAACAAGAGGGACAGAGTCCATTGATGACTAAGAATAAATGGAAATTAGATACGTGAAAAGTCGTAAGATTAAGAAAGAGAAATACCAGATGCAAATTATAAAGAAGTTATCACCATGGAAGTGTATAATGGAGATAATATTTTAAAACCCAAGTTATTACAATAGAAGATCAGGAAATGTAGTATTTTACTGGTAGTTATTAACATCTTTTAAATGTCATGTGTACAGCCAGATACAGATTTATTCTATCCATATTCGTTTTATATGCAACCATTTAATGGCATGCCATCCAGGCAATGGATGTTTGCTGAATAAATGAGAAACTGCCAGATGACTTAAAATGATCTCACTCAAATCTAACCCAATGTGGCTGGTGCTCTAATCAGCCTATTGATGATCCTCTACCTCTTCCCAAATGAGCTTACTAAAATCTCTATCTAAAATGTTTGGCAGCTGCCTTCTTAAAAGTGTAATTCTAGCCTTTCAATCCAATATGCTACACAGGTAAATTTTAAGCAGTAACTTCATGTTTTTTCACTTTTTATATCCACAAAACACCATACTGTAACTTTTACTGATCTTTACTGATCTTCAGACACCGGACAAGAACAAATCATGGGATAAAGTGAATAAGCTCAATTTAGATCCCTGATTACTTATCTTTGTATAGAGCCTGCATGAGTCAGGTGGAAACAGTCTCTTAACAGATCAGATCACTTTCCCTGGAGTAAATCTTGGATATTTTCTGCCACTTTTTAAAATTTCCTGTACCTTAAGTATTTGATGAGCTAGTTGGTTTCATTCTACCTATTAAAAAGCACATAAAGAGGTATGTACTCTGAGTGGCAGTTAAATAATTTTAACGTAACCAACTATTAGGGCTATTGCTAGAACTGATGAGATAAGATGAAAAGAAAAGAGTTACAAAAGCCTACTAAAGTCTCAAGTAGTAAAGCAGGCCCCTAACTGTTATCATAGTGTGATTTCTGCTCATTTTCAAATGATGCACTGCTCAGAGTTTTTCTGAAATCTCTAAAGAGATCTGTCCCCAGGATTAGCTGATTCGAAGGGTGCTCTGCTCTTTGAATAAAACCAGTATGTGGAATCTGTGTGGTACTTAGGAGGCCTAAGACTTAGTGGCATAGAGGGGTGCCTGGGTGGCTCAGTCTTTAAGTGTCTGCTTTTGGCTCAGCCATGATCCCAGAGTCCTGGGATCGAGCCCTGCATTGGGCTCCCTGCTCAGCAGGAAGACTGCTTCTCCTCTTCCACTCTCCCAGCTTGTGTTCCTTCTCTTGCTGCCTCTCTGTCAAATAAATAAAATAAAACTTAAAAAAAAAAAAAGGCGGCGGAGGGGCGTCTGGGCGGCTCAGTGGGTTAAAGCCTCTGCCTTCAGCTTGGGTCATGGTCCCAGGGTCCTGGGATCGAGCCCCGCATCGGGCTCTCTGCTCCACAGGGAGCCTGCTTCTCCCCTCACTCTCTGTCTGATGAATGAATAAATAAAAAATCTTAAAAAAAAAAAAAAAGGACTTAGTGGCATACAATACTTTCCAAAGGTAGCCAAACAGTATCACCTGTTCATGTTCTTTCAACATGACCTTGACTTTCCTCCCATTGAGATGTGAGGTAGGTCTGTGTTACATCCCTTAAATCTGTTATCCTCTTGTAATGAGAGATACTGGAAATTTCCAAGAATTTGTTAGAAAGGGTATGTGGCTTCTGCCTGTTTGCTATATAATTCATGCTTGGAACCTTGAGCTACTATGTAGAAGCCTGACTAGCTTAAGGCTGCTAAGCTGTCAAAACACATGGAGACCATGTCTAGGTACTCTATTTGGCAGTCCTAGATTTTGAGCTCTTCCAACCCAGACACCAGATTTGTGAATGAAGGAGACTTCAGATGATTCCAGCCCCCAGCTACTGAGTCACTAGTCAGTCTCTGGGTCTTCCTAGCTGAGGTCCTGCCATCATGAAGCAGATGTAAGCCATCCCTGTTGTGACCTTTTGGAATACCTGGCCTACAGTACTCATTTGTATAAACAAATGTTTGTTGTTTCATGCCATTAAGTTTGGGATGGTTTGTTGCACAGCAATAATAAATAGAACTATCTTGAGCAGTATGAATTTAAAAAACTTAAAATAACCTTTGAAATTAGTTATCTACGTATACGTGAATATAGGCAAATTTTCTGAATGCTGACTTAATAGCCTAGCAATCTGTAAAATTATGGGACAGGATAGTAAGAGTGAAGATACTTCTTTAGAACTTCTTTGAAAATCTTTTTCAAGGCTCAATTTTAACTGTTAAAATTGTAACTGAAAAATCTGGCTTTATCTTATCTCTAGCAGCTCTGTGACATGGGCAAAATATTATGTTAGTTCCTAGTTAATTAATTTTCACTTATTTTAGTTTGTTGGTTTTTCATGTTGAAGGTTTCCTCTGCTTTAGACATCTTTATTATTTTAATGGGTTTTTAGTATAGTGATGGAAGTCTATACTGACAGTCTTTTTTTTTTTTTTTTTTTTTTTTTTTTTTTTTTACAGATGTAGATAAAAAGTAGGCAGGGAGGCAGGCAAAGAGAAGAGGGAGAGGAGGAAGCAGGCTCCCCACCGAACAGAGAGCCCAATGTAGGGCTCCATCCCAGGACCGTAGGATCATGACCCGAGCCTAAGGCAGAGGCTTTAACCCACTGAGCCACCCAGGCACCCCCTGACAGTCTTTTAAATGACTGGTCAAGATCTCTTTATAGGGTCGCAAATTTGGCTTACTAAAGAGTGACTGGTAATGTTTTTAAAAACAAAATAGAAGGTCTAAAAATCAGAGAGCTAAAATAGTTGAAAAGCTAAAATGTTAACCAATAAATGTGGAAAGACATATGTCAGTAATGATCATTCTGGTTTAAAAATAACTGATCTGATACCTTTTCTAACCAGCATTAAATAGTACAGCCTTCATCCCAAACAGCTTAGCTATAATCCTCAGGTCTCTTCATACCTCCATTGCAGTGTGGTTAGGGAATGCTACTTTGCTTCCAAAGACGGGATGAGTACCTCACCATTTTTTTAGAAGAAAAGGAAGGGGGAGAAGGGGAAAAAAGGACTGAAGAGGAATTTCAAAGAAGAATGGAAAATAACTAATTTTATGCTCAGAAGAGCTATCCTGAGAGTTTGGGGATTCCCAAAGATTTTGACTATCAACTTTCCCTAGAGTGAAACAGAAAATAATCAAGAACTTCTACCTATATGATAATATGTAATGTTCTAAAAGACTAGTCCCTTCTGTTTTAAAGTATTTATAAAATTATCATTTAGAACCAAAATACAAAATACTATCTTCCTAAGTATTCTCTTATGGATTCCAAAGGTTTCCCATTATAGGGGAAAAAAATTAACATTACTGTAATACCTGACAAAATATTTTGAGCCACTTTCTCACTCCATTCAGGTAATTCCTTTGCTTTTTCTTCTGAAACTGGCTCATAGGGTACAATGTGACTCAGATTAACTTCTTCACTTGATGTGTCTTTAGCCTAGTAAAAATGTTTCAAATGTAAAACAAAGAAAAATTATAATGGAAAAAATTATAAGCATTATGTAATAAAATATTAAGCCAACAAATATTAGATATAATTAATATAAATACCTCCAGCCAACATAGTTACCAGTATATTTTATAACAGAAAGCAAAATACCACAACTGCCATAAAGCTTAAAAATGTACTTGTCTTATATAAGGTCTCCCTGGTAAATAAGGTTTAAATATCAACATACTTCCAATATAGCATTTATCAAATCATATTTAAACTGATGAGACTATGAGTTCCTTCATAAACTTATCAACCCCTTGATGACAGTATATACATGATACTCAGTAAGATTTAAAGGATTTGTTAAATGACTCAATCAGTAAGGAAGGATGTATCCAAATAAACTGATTTTGATAGAAATCAAGTAAAAGCAAGTAAAAATATATAAACACTGCTATTCCACTGAAATGGAAATAGGGACACAGATATACCTGCATTTTGCTAATTTAACAGTTGTTATGAGAACTAGAGCCAACACTTAAAATGCCAAAGCTAAATTTATTCATTCTAAGAACTTAACAGCAGGCTAACTCAGACCTCATAATACTATAAAATTTCTTGAAAATCAAACTTCCCAATGGAAATATGAAGAGATCTTCACTTAAAATATAAAACATTAAAAATGAAATGAAAACTTCTATTAGAGGGGGGAAGCCATTTCTAATTAAAACCCAAAGACAAAATGAACATAATATTAGCAACTTCTATCTTAAATAATGAGCCAATGTCCTAATACATAGAGAGACCTGGAAATCAGGAAGAAAGAATAGCAACCCAGTAATAAAAAATGGACAAATTCCATGTGACAACATGCAAAGTTCTGAGTTCTGTGAGCAGCACATAGCGAAGACACAGTAAACGTAGCTGCTGTAATAAAACATTTTTTAAAACATAAAAAAAAAAATGGACAAATGACAAGAACAGACATCCCACAGGACACAAAATTCAAAGAACCCCTAAGCAGATACACAACAGCACTCACAATAAAATCAATGCAATGGTATTTTCTTTATTCATGTATTTGCTTATGTTACTACTTCTGCCTAGAATCTCCTTCAAACTGCTATGTGTATGACCAAATTTTGCTTCATCTTTCAGGAGTCATCTTAGTCACAATGCCCTCTCAGAAGCCTTCCTTACTGATTCCCACACCACCATAGGCTCATATTTATTGATGAAGCTAGGTTGTATATTAGATGGTGCAATCTAGCCTACTATATAACCTAATGATCACACTGGCTATAAATGCTCTTTGCTAATCTGTCCTCCCCAATAGACAAGAAATTTCTTGAGATAAGGAATTTAACTTTTCTACTAGGCTCAGTATTCTAGCACTAAAAAAAAAACTTACTGAACTTACTACCACTTGGAACATATCATATACTCAGGATCTAAGAAATGAAAAACTACTAAACATATTTTTTAAAAATTTATTTACTTCTAAGAGAGTGAATGCTCAAGTGGGGGGAGGAAGGGTTGATGGAGAGGGAGAGAGAGTCTCAAGCAGACTGTGCTGAGCGTAAAACTGGATGTGTTTTATCTCAGGACCCCAAGATCTAGACCGGAGTCAAAACCAAAAGTCAGATGTTCAAGTGACTGTGCCAAGGCATTCCACTACTAAACATATTTTTAAAAAATTCATTCTCTTTCTTGAAGACAATCTATAAAGAAACAAGAGACTGAATAAAAATGGTGGTGTAAGGAAAAGCATACCTAACCCCAAGACTCTGGTGTATTAAGGAAGGTAGAGAACAACACAACACAAAAGATAAAAGATATGTGTTAATGTAAATACAAAAATTTCTCAAATACGTCAAAAAAATCTATCCCCCAAAACAGAATATGTTTTAAAACAGTGTAAGTAACAAACACTGGAAAGGAAAATATTAAAGCTGATTCTAATTATTTTTGCCAGTGATCATTTTGTGAATTTGGAAGTTGCTCTGCTTTAGTAAACAGGGATAAGACTTTATAAATAATTGAAACTTGTAAAAGGTACCATTAGAATGGACACACACACATACGACCTTATTGCTTTTTTACTTACTTTACTTACTTTTTTCCCCCTTTTTCCTTTATGACGCACATCCTTACTGTCTTGGTCCAACTGTCTTACATCAGTGCCACTGGCTTCCTTCAGTTGGTCAGAGGAGCATCTAGCTCTTCCAGGGATTTGGAATTCATTTTCTCCTTCTGCCCGGTTCCAGTTGGCCTAGGGGGTAGGCTAAACCTTAGATAAAATTTGAATTTTCTCTAAATTGTATTCTAATAATGTGCTTGTTCAAACACTGATGTGTTTGACAGTCTATAAATACAACCACTTTTGCCGGTCTTTCCTCTATACTTTTGTTTTATCTCATCACCAAACCTCAATTCCTTGAGTTCTTTAGTTCACAGCATATAGGCTAAACCAAATTTCTAAAGATAAAGCATAAAAGATAAACTTAGAGAAGTATAAGTTATCATTAAGTCAGATGTAGCTACATTTGAATTTAATTAAATAAAAAATGGCAAGTTTTAGGAAACACGTGTAAAACTAAATGTGATCAAAGGCAATGAACAAAACTCATGTCCAGTTTAACCACTCTGCATTGTTGGAAGACTGATTTTGTTTTCTGTTTTTGCACTTAATATTGAAGGTATTCTGCTCACGTATACTTTGCTGAATGAATACTTAAGAGTAAAGACAAGTCAAAGTTATAGCTAGTTACTAACTTTCATTTAAAGTGGGGAGTTCTGGGACAACACAGCAAACTAAAAATGATCTGCAACCAAAAAGTAAACATATAAAAGTTGGTTTAATCTCTTTCCTAAAGCCGGGTAAGATAGGTACAATGAATGTAGGGGTGAAGGGAGAAACTACTCCGTGATAGGTCTGAAATAATTAAGAATGTCATTTCATTCAGCCAGTAAACAGCAAAGCTAAGATTTGAACTCTTCCCATTTGACCATGTTTTTGCCTTTGTCAACTACTCTCCGTGAGCACACTGAGGCTACACACATTTCTGTAAGGGCACCACATGTTTTGTTACCATAGTTATAGCATATAGCATTGGCTATGCTAAAGTGTATATTGATCAGTAGGTCATTCTCATATATACACCTAACTCTAGAGAGGACTCTGACCTTATGCTTAGCGAGTAGTCTGTTCTTGTCACCCGTGATCTTTTCAATATAGCTGTGGAATGAAAGTGTATTCTACTTCCTAAGAAAACAGGAACAGAGGTTTTAAGGCTGAACTCAAAGGCAATTATTTTGTGAAATATTCCCTGATCTCCTTCCTGAACTTTTATTTCATTACCTATCATCATCCTGCACTGTGATTATTTAGCAGACTGTAAGTGCCTGAGAATAGGAGCTATTAAATGGTATCTTTAAAGTTAGTCTCTTGTTCTGTCTTCCCATCCATCATTTAACATATTACCTAGTTAAAGAACAGTTTCTAAATATACACTGACTGAAGTGGAGAATAAAAGAGTATACTATCATGCTGTCAATCTCCTTCAACTTCAGAATCAAAAATATTTTCCCCCTATTGTCCTACAACAGGATGGGGAAGAACACCTGAGAACACCTCTCCTTAATACTCTGTATTTTAACTCCTTATGACAGATCAACACATAGGCAGAAAAAAAAATAAAAGCTTAATTAGGCGAGTTCATAGGATGACAGACCATATTTTAAATTGCACTTTATTTTCTTTTTATTTAGTTTTACTTATCATAAGAACAAAAACGGTTCCCTCAAGTAAAACCTGTTTCTTCCTCAAAATGACATTCACATCCCTAAAATGTCCAACATAACCTATCTGCTAATGCCAAAATTACCTTCACTTCACCATTCGGTCCCATTAGGCTATTTTTCCAATTGAACAGGAAGACTGTGGTGATAACAAGAGCTAACATTCACAGAACATTATTACTTGTCAGCACTGATATAAGACAGTTAATGTATTAACCTTTAATCTTTACCACAGCGCAATAAAGTAGATATTGTTCCCATTTTATGATAGAGAAACTAAAAAGAAGATCAATAACTTTAGTAAAATAGCTATTAATGCAAGAGTTCAAATTCAAATCCAGGTAAACTGACCCTAAAGCCCAAGATCTTTATCACTATTTATGGTCAATTTCTAACTAGTATTTGTGAACACACAAGCAAATTATATATTCTCATTTTTCTAATTTTGATCATATAACATACTATTACAATTTCTTTAAAAGTTTAAGTGCTTACATTAAAGTAGATTTCATCCTAACGATGATCACACAAGTTACCTGAAGCCGAAGGTCAGACATCTGTCTTAATAAATCCTCAAAAAGTTCTCTATCATCTTCTGGTAATTCAGAAGACAAGACAACCCCCACAAAGCATCCTGACGCTTGTAACATGGTATCAGGAAACATGTAGGCTCCCACTGTACATTTAAGAACTGGAGATCTATCAGGAACTAGAGGATACAACCAGTCACAAACCTGAAAGCATTAATTAGAAAAAAAAAATCAATGAATAAAACTAGATTTTCACTGGTTTGAGAATTGTTATACCATAGAATAAACATTTCAAAATTCTAAATGCGTTTTACAAAGTTTTACAGAATCATTAGCATCAACAAATCCCCACTAAAAATTAGCCATTTGCTAATCTGATCTTTGTGTAGATCATTCACAAGAACTGTCCTAAAAATGTTATTGCTCCACTATAGTCTTCAAATTAGTGGCCTTAAATAGCCCACAGATAACCAATAATGAGTTTAGTTTAAAATAAATAAAGTAAATTAAGACTTTCTTTATAATTCATTAGACATGCTTTTGTGGAAATAAAATCAAACCATTTTCAAGTACATGTATTTACTGATTTAATGCTTGCAATCCCATGAAGTTAGATATTGTCATTTTATGTACAAGAAAACTGAGGCATAGAGAGGTTAACTAAGTTGCTCAGAGTCTCTGAAAAAAGTGGAGACAGTATTTAGACACAAGCAATCTGGCACCCGAGAAGTCAAACAATTCCTTTAATTAGAACCCAGCATTCACAGGGGTATCTGGGTGGTTCAGCTGGATAAACATTTGACTTATTTGGGCTCAGGTCACAATCTCGGGGTCATGAGATAACACGTAGTCTGCTTTGAGATTCTCTCTCTCCTCTCTCTCTGCCCCTCACCCCACAATATGCTCTGTTAATAACAAAATCTAAAACAAAAAACAAACAAAAAAAACCCCCAGCATTCACAATGCTGCTTATTATTTTTTTTTTTTACTAAGTCTGAGAACCTGACGTGACATAGCTAGAATAGAACATTATGTTTATGGATTTACCATCTATTATTAAGTTCAATCAAACAACACAAAGCTGCCCTGCAATATCATCAGATTATCCATACACTAAGACTTAAGCCCACTTTTCTGAAGAGACTAAGTTTGTATCATAATATTCAGATGTATTCATTTCCATTAATATTACATTCTTTGAGCAAGGAGAATATTCTAATTGTGCTGCTCATCCAGAACACACCATTTTCCTAATTATTAAGAAACTCGGGAGAATAATATATTATCAAAATATTGTTAAATGAGTCAAAAAGCATGAAAGATTTCATATAACAAAAATGGAAAATTCTGGTACACTGCCATCATCTCTGACCAACAGAATATAAACCTAAAAGGATCGGAGTATCCAAGTCTGATTTTTTCTTGGAAAATCCTTAATAAACCTTTTAAATTCCTCTTTTATAGATTCTCTTTTTCAGTCACCTCAAATGCCACTCTTCATCTTTTACAAGTCAAGCTTTAGAGAAGTCATAATAAAACTGATTACTGTGTCTTCCAAAGTATGATGTATTGCCATGAGTGGTATATGAAATGACTTTAAGTAATATACCAGATTATTTAAATTTGAATAGTAATGCATTTCAATATATTAAGAAAAAATGTATCTATCCCTCAATTTCACAGCTGTTATTTTGGTTCGGATGATAAAATTAACAAATGAGACATTTATTTATTTATCTATGTATCTTTTTATCTATTTATTTAAGAGAAGGGAGGTAGAGCAGAGGGAGAGGGAGAATCTTAACCCTGAGACCATGATCTGAGCTGAAGTCAAGAACTGGACACTTAACTGACTGAGCCACTCAGGAACACCAACAAATGAGACATTTAAATTGAAATATTAAGAAAGTAATAATAGCAGAGATATGAAACTGACAAAAAAAGTTGCAAAGGTTGTACTTAAAATAACTAAAATTTGATAAAGCTTCCTTTATTATTATGATTTCTCTACATTCTGGACACCTTGATTTAACTGGGGTATCCAAATCTTCCAAAACGAAACTTTATAGACCTTTCTCATGGTAGATCATTACAGGTTAGAGGGCTTATCCAACACAGGCTGATTTCTCCCAGATTCACTTTCAGAGAACAATCTTATGTCTAAGTTCTAATGAACTGACTACAAATTTAATAGGTTTAAAAAGTATATTAAACTAAAACCTAAAGAAATATAGTTTTTTGGAACCCTAGAATTCTATGCCTGCCTACTTAAGACCAAATTAATTTCTCATTTCACAAATAGACCTACAATGATTTCTGCAGTATAAGAAGTTATATTTTAAAAAATTATATTTAACTTCTAATACTCAGTTGACTTAGTGTTTGTTTTTTAGAACAGAGACATTCAGTAAACACATGTTAACTGCCTTTTAGGTCACTGTTAGAAATATCTGAATACATGCAAATAAGAGCCCCTTCAAGAGACTCAAATTAAACTTTGGGTGCAATTTATTTATTATTTACAACAAAAAATAAGAGATACTAGAAAGATTAAAAACACTTTATTTAAAACACTCAAACAGGACAAATTTTTACTAGAGAACAAACCATTTTAATGGTTGAGCTCATGTAACCAAGTAGAGTGTTTCTGATACCCATTTTCCATCATCTCCAGTAGGCTGGGCCCCAAAGGTTTTTTTATTTTTTATTGTACTTTATTTTACGTATGTATGTATGTATTATGAATGTGTGTACATTGGGGGGGAGAGGGAGGAGAGAGAGAATTTTTTTAAGATTTTATTTATTCATTTGAGAGAGAGAGAAAGAGAGAGAGAAGCACAAGCAGGAGGGGAAGGGCAGAGAGAGAGAGGGAGAAGCAGACTCCCTACAGAGCAGGGAGCCAGACATGGGGCTAAATGCCAGGACCCTGAGATCATGACCTGAAGGCAGATACTCAACCAACTGAGCTATCCAGGTGTGCCAGGAGAGAGAGAATCTTAAGCAGGCTCCATGCCCAACGTGGAGCTCTGCTCCATATCACAACCCTGAGATCATGACCTGCACTGAAATCAAGAGTCTGACACATCCAGGCACCCTCCTCGCGCCCCCCCCCCCAACCAAAGGTTTTAAATTCCAGTATTACGACACAGCTCTACTACCAGGTCAGCACAAAGTATTACAGCTTTAATCAGCCTCCTCACAATCCCAATCAATATGTCTACTCTTTCTACCTAAAAGATTCTTTCCTAAAATAACCTACAGGATATAAAATATTCTTCCTATCCAATAATGAACTTTTTTTTTTCACCAATGCCCCCAATAACTCCTTCAAACACACCTAGTAAGTCTCCAATTATCTTTAAACAACTTTCAAGTTGATTCCATGTAAAAGCTGCGTAAAAACTGAAAGTGGAGTATGCCAAAAAAGACAAAATCAATCTAGGTTACTACTGCTATAACTAAACCAACTGCATCATCTGGACTCCAAATAAAAAGACCTGCTTTGCTCAGTCATCTTCCTTACATGCATGCAAACTTCTTTGTTATACCCAGTGTAAAGGAGTCCTCATTTCTAGAACCCAACTCTCTGTACTGATGTCCAGTCTTTTAAAAACAGATTGTTATTACAACATCACCTTCAAAATATTGCCTTTAGAATATTTCATTAATTCCACAGCAGTGCCCTAACAACACCAGTTGTTATTTAGCACCAGTTTTTACTCTTCGACCAAGGGCATGCCAATAAATTCATCTGCTTGGAATGTTAGAAATGCATCTTAAATTATCATCACAATCTCTACTTCTATACCAAAGTTTCTTAACCTCTGCATGATTAGCATTTTGGGTTAATTCTGATTGATGAAAATGATCCTGTTTAGAGGTTCAGCAGTCCCCCTGGCCTCTATCTACTATATGCCAGTAGCAGTAGTACAACCCACCTCCCAGCTGTGACAACCAAAAATGTCTCCAGACATTGTCAAAATGTCCTTGGGTTGGAGAGCGGGGGGGCGGGCAGGGGGATCATTCCTGGTTGAGAACCACTGTTCTACATACCAGGCTGGGTCTAGCCCAAATCAACCCCTCAGATGGGGCTTGACAATATTTGTGGCAATTTAGTAACACATCCATATGAGTTACATAAATCACTTTTGAAATTGAAGTTGTTGGGTTTCTTCTTCAATAAAGAATTAAAATTTTGGGGTGCCTGGGTGGTTCAGTGGGTTAAAGCCTCTGCCTTCGGCTCGGATCATGATCCCTGGGTCCTGGGATCGAGCCCCACATTGGGCTCTCTACTCAGCGGGGAGCCTGCTTCCTCCTCTCTCTCTCTGTGCCTGCCTCTCTGCCTACTTGTGATCTCTGTCAAATAAATAAACAAATAAATTTAAAAAAAAAGAATTAAAATTTTAAGGATGAATGTTCCGATGCCCCTTGGGTCTTGTCATCACAATTTTAATACTAAAACACAATTTTGAAAAAAAATACAACAATACAATTTTGTATCTTTAAAAAAAGAAGCTATTAAACACAGACATTTAGGCTCATAAATTTCACAGAATATATTAGTAAGGTGCTAGAATGATCTTTTTGCACTTATTGTCCTGGACACATAATAAATATTGACAAACAAAAATAATATATATACACATATTTCAAATTATGTTTACATTTTTCTTTGGCTTACCTGAAGAAACCCAGGAGGACGGTTTAGAACAGTATCAAGAGAATTATCCAAGAACCTCACAATTCGAAGGTACCCTGGATAAGAAGGTGCACTAACTTCCCCTGCAGGATTTACAAAAAAAATCTGTACTCCATTTGGTATCAAAATCAACTCATCTGCATCTAGCCCTAAGGTCTCAAGAGGAGGTGGCTGAGAATGATTTCTATAAAAGTCTTCTCCAACCGATGAAAATTCCCCAGATTCTGTTCCATAGGATACAGTGTAGTGACCCTCAGCAGCCTGAGGAGTATAAGCAGGAGGTGCTTCTGCTGGATGACTTTGAGATGGTAAGGATAAAGAACTAGGGGCAGGAACCAACCCTGTACTTATTGTTGAAGTGCTTCCATTTGCTTCAGTATGCTGAGGAGGTGAACTAAAGGACTGAGGCTCTGGTAACTTTTCAGATATGTCTTTAGGTGGAAATTCTGGATATAACTTGGGCACCTCCTGAAGATCATTCCGTAGAGAAGTGGCAAGACCTTTCTCCAGAATTTCCAACCTGGTACGTACATTCTGTAGTGTTTCTTTCATTTTCTGTTGCATCTGTCTAGCAGATTCCCACCCAGCGCCTATGTGTTCCGGCTGTGTTGATGATACGCTGATTCCTCTGAGCAGGTGTCCTATTCCTTGCTTATAGTAGTTCTTTGCTTCTTCCTTCTGACCTAATTCATCTGTATTCAGTCCCTTATTAACAAATAAAAAGGCCTTCTTGTATGCTTCCTTGATGATCTTAATCTCAGCAGGTTCTCCATTTTGTGGCTCTTGCTCCATTTCTGTCAAAGAGAAAATATTATTTTAATTATCTAATTTAACTTTGTTTACTGGATTATCATCAATTTCTCCTACCTAAACATATTTCAAGAAGACAGGAGGCTTGTTGGTCTGTCTTGTTCATTATTGTATTCTCTAACCCAATTATTATATCTGATATAGAGAATGCACTCAGTATGTATTTGCTAAATAGATAAATAATGCCCTTGTTCCTAAATACCATTTTAATTAAAAACAGGAGAGAATAAGTTAGAATATATCCACTGAATAATTTTCTTGTTACAGTTTCGTGTAATAAATAAATGTTTCCTACCATGTATCTAGTGTTGGAACCAAAGAGCCTCATTTTAAAATTCATTATAATATAAATCCAGATTATATCCAGCTAATTAAAAATGAGATTGAGGGGCACCTGGGTGGCTCTCTCAGTTAATCATCCGACTCTTGATTTCAGTTCAGGTCATGATCTCAGGGTTGTGAGATTGAGCCCTGAGTCAGGCTCTGTGCTGAGCAAGGAGTCTGGTTTGGATTCTCTCTTCCTCTGCTCCTCCTGCTCATGCCCACACTCTCTCTCAAATAAATAAATAAATAAATAAATAAATAAATAAATCCTTTTTAAAAAAATGAGGTTGAGGGGCGCCTGGGTGGCTCAGTGGGTTAAAGTCTCTGCCTTCAGCTCAGGTCATGATCCCAGGGTCCTGGGGATCGAGCCCCACATCAGGCTCTCTGCTCAGCGGGGAGCCTGCTTCCCCCCTCCCCCCCGCCTCTCTGCCTACTTGTGATCTCTGTCTGTCAAATAAATAAATAAAATCTTTTTTTAAAAATGAGGTTGAATCACACACTGGAGAGGATAGAAATGAGAAAAAATTATCTGGATTAAAGTTTAAAGTTACCTACTTCCACTTAAAGGTGGCAGGTTACTCACATGCAGTTAGCCCTGTTCCCTCCCAAAACTCCATTAAAATAACTCTAACAGATTAAAATGCATAACTTCTCATTCTTGTTAATGAGAAAAAAAAATGAACAGGTACTTCACAAAAGAGGATCTTTAAATGGCACTTGGGAACGCCTGGGTGACTCAGTTGGTTAAGAGGCTGCCTTCGGCTCAGGTCATGATCCCAGCGTCCTGGGATCAAGTCCCACATCGGGCTCCTTGCTCGGCAGGGAGCCTGCTTCTCCCTCTGCCTCTGCCTGCCATTCTCTCTGCCTGTGCTCGCTCCTGCTCTCTCTCTCTGACAAATAAATAAATAAAAATCTTAAAAAAAAAAATGGCACTTGAAAAGGTGTTCAACACCTGATCTTGTGTATACCTACATATCAAAGCTTATGTTGCATAGTATGCTGAAAGATTTCCTGAAATAATGTGTTACTGGAGGAAATGAAAAGGAAAGTGTGGTGGGGGTGAGGGGAGTGGTGATGGTGGTGTAATTCCATGGGTCAATTGCTAAATAGCATCTCTTGCTGGCATCTCCATCTTGGGAGAGAAAAAAAAGTTTAGCAGGGGAAAAAAACCTGGAAATCTATCAGGTGAAATGTAGTGGGGAATTTCAGCACAGAAAGTAAAAGTCTGTACTAAAATACTGCATTTTTAATTTGGGATTTATTCCAGGATTTGATATATTCTCAGAAGTCTCTGAGAAAATGCATTTCACAAGGGTAAGAACTGCAGAATAGTACTTAAAAGAATAAAAATTATTTTTAAAAATAATACCTGTGTTATCCCTAATCAGTTAAGAGCTTATCAAGTGGCTTGAAAAGACAAAAACCATTATTACATGATTCCACATACTTTTTTATTTTTAAAATTTCTTTTAAAGATTCAATGGCGCCTGAATCTCTCAGTTAAGGGTCTGGCTTCAGTTCAGGTCATGATCCTGGGGTCCTGGGATCCAGTTGCATCAGGCTCTCTGCTTAGCAGGGAGCTTGCTTCTCCCCCTGCCTCTCTCCCAACTTGTGCTCTCTTTATTAAATAACCAAAGTCTTTTAAAAAGAAGAAGAAATAAAGATTGATTTATTTACTTAAGGTGAGGAGGGGCACAGGGAGAGGGAGAGTGAGTCTTAAGCCAACTCCAGTGAGCACAGAGCAGGAGGCGGGGCACTATCTCACCACCTGAGCAGAAACCAAGAGTCAGCAGGTTAAGGGACTGTACTACCCAGGCGCCCCTCACATACTTTCATTTTTAAAGTTGAGAACAGAAAGTTTTGAAATGTCAATCTGTAGTATTAAATAAAACAGTACCCACACCAGTATAATCATGTTAAAACCCAACCCAAACCCTGGTTCCAGATACAAATAGCACATTTGTTTTTTGAAACGTTCTAATAAAAGGAGTAAAAGGTGTTTCTTTCAGACATAACTATGTGTGGGTGTGCATATGTGTAAGCTTTAAAAAAAAAAAATCCCGGGAGAAAAGGCAAAATTCTGAATCAAATACCTGACAACTTAGTTCAACCCCACAAACCCTAAAAGAAGTAACAATCAAGCTAAGGGCAACATCACAAACAGCCTCTAATACAGAAAGTGCTCTAATGCCTGCCTACCTGGCTCTTTACAGAAAAAACGAAGATTGGAACTTTTTCAAATACCTGTATGCAACTCACTCCAATAGCTTCCCATCCATTCTTGTCAGAGGAACTACACAAAAAGCCTACACAGAAAGCCCCACAGGTGAGAAAGCACCAACATAAAACCCTCCTGTTCCAAACAGGTTTCCAATAAAATGTCTCCAAATGGGATCTGTTATTGCAAAGGAGAGCAATTGAAAAATAGCTCCGTTTGTAACTGGGGACATTCTTACATTCCCCTTTTCTTGGTTTTGCTTTTGAACATTTCAAAGAAAACGTGTTGAATTCTTAAATATTTACCAGTATTTCAGAAGCTGCAAGAATTTGAACGCAAATCCATTAAGTTACAATGCAATAAAGTAAATTTCGAGGATCTTTGGCAGAGTAAAACAATTCATTAGTGAGTGGAAAAATGGGCCAACCCTACGGTAACGCAATAATGCCGTGTCACGAAACAGCGCACGTTCCCAGAGAAACTTTTTCCAGGCATAGAAATTAGGTCGGAGAGGGCCTCTGCAATGCTTGATCCCTAATGAACATGAACAAATGCATTCGAAAGAGCAAAACCCGGACGCTATCAATTCCCAAAACAATTGCTATTGGTTGCTGACATTCTGTAAAGACCGCTGAACTTTCACGAAGTTTTAAGGGCGCAAAACCACAGCCATTTTCGAAGCCAAGTAAACATCGCGTATGAGGCAGCAAGAATGGTGGACAGAGATGTTCCAAGTGCGCGAGCAAAGGGGTGGGAGTGGGAGGCAGCATTAGCCAGTAAATAGGAGTGAAGGGCGTAGGGAGCGCGGAGCTCAAAGATCCCATAAATAGACGATGGGGGGGGGGGGGGTAAGAGAACTTCACAAACCATCCTCTCGAAATTGTTCACGTCAACGAAAGTTCCAGGTCTGATACTTGGATGAGGGCTCCGGGCCTTCTCTACCCTGCCCCTGCCCCCGCCCGGTCTGGCCGCGGGGGCCGGGGCGCTCACGAGACCCACCCAACTCAGAGTGGGGGACCCGCGCCAAGGGCGAATCCTTCCCCGCCAGCCGCTGCCCCACCTGCGCCTTCCAGACCTCAGGCGCTTCGGCGCCACCTGAAGAGTTCCCCGCCCGGCTGCTGCAGCCCACCGACCAGCTCCCTCAGACGCCGCGCCGCTACGAAGCGCTGGGCCGGGACCGGTCCCGTGGTTCTTAGCGCCTCACACGCGCGCGCGACCCAACGCCGGGACTCACAAAGCCTTCCAAGTCGCGCGCTCCAGAGCGCGCCACGTCACGCGGCCGCCCCGCCCGTCAGCCCTCGCTCCCGCGGCAGGAACCCAGAGGTCGGCTTTCGCGTGAAGCCCACTGGGGCTGATTACCCACGGCCCGTACAGCCTAATTCCTTCCCACGCTGACCTTCAAAATGGTGTGTGGGGACGTCACTCAGCTTCGAATCGCGGAGTCTAGGTGAAACTCTGCCAAGAGAAAAGGACGAGGGCAGAAGGCCCTCAGAGAAGCACGGGAACCAGACACTCAGCGCGGACCCCCCAGTCCAGGTCTTCACAGCCACGTCGTCAGCCCCCGCGCTTGCGCAATATCTTTCTCCGCAGCGGAACCAAGGCCGCTGGAGGGGCTAGGAAAGAGTGGTGGGCAGTGAGAGCGGTCACGGCTAGAGGGAGCCCTGGACACAGTGCACGTGGGAGAACAAAGGCTGATTCTCTCAACTCTTCTGGAACCTAATCTTTGTTTTAATGTATTCTAAGACAGTTAACCTCCAATGGTAAAAGTCTAGAAGTGTGTGCGCGCGCGCACTAAAAGTCTATGTAACAGTAGGTCAATGTTAAATTCCTGACTCCTCAGGATAAATAGCAACTGTGCGAATACCATTTATGATTGTGAGAGGCTAAAAAGGGAAAAATCAAAGTGAACATATCTTACCTTTTTCCAAAACGTCTTTAAAATTACTAAAATGCTATAGATGACATTAATTAATGTCAGAATTAATTAATGATGAACACTGTTGGATGATCACTGGGCAAGGCTTTTAAGGTAGGGGCCATTTGGGAATTTCCCCAAATCGGAGAAAGGTAACAGTCATCCCAAAGAGAAAAACCTGTTAGGAAGATATACATTAGTACAATGGTTTAAATGATTCTGCTCTTCTACTCCCTAAAAGAATTCTGGAAAATGTGACTGTGCACCTTTCCCCTCATTTTTAGATTGACCACACATAAAAATTTTGATCTGATGTAAACAGTTGCAAAAGATGCAAACTGTTTTATGGTAAATTGACATTTTGAAATAAAACTGTTATATAACCCTTCTAAATTGTAAACAGTGGTACCTAAATACTAAAACTACATGAACAAAATTTTCTTTAATATGAAATTTTACACCATTCCTTTTATTCCTGAATCTTATTTCCATAGTTCTTCATGAAATTTTATCCCAATACAATATTTCTTTATTCAGGAAAGTCTTTTCTTGATCACCTACCATACTTCTCTGCATCATAAGTACATAAACGTAAGTGTGATTTTAAAATATTGAATTAGCCATAAAAGTTAAAGTGTTTAAAAACGTGAAATTTCTAAATACAAAGTCATATATAGAAAAAACCCTAAAATTTACTACAAAGCTACTAACTACATCAAAGTTGCAGGATAAAAGATCAACACACAAAAATCAATAGTGTTTCTAAACACTAGCAATGAACGTTGCTTAATAAATAAATAAATAAACGTTTAATGAAATTAAAAATATCATTGAGAATACTATCAAGAACAAAATACTTGGGAATAAATTTAACAACATAAGTGCAAGACTTGTACACCCCAAACTACAAAACTTTGCTGAGAGGATTTATAGAAGACCTGAATGAATGGAAAGACATTCCACATTTGCAGACAGATTTAATATTGTTTTAATGGCAATATTACCCAAATTGATCTACAGATGTAACATAATCCCCAAGAAAATCCCAGACAATTATTTTGAAGAAATTGGCAAGCTAATTCCAAACTCACATGGAAATGCAAGGGAGTCAGAATAGCCAAAACAATCTTGAAAAAAAAAAAGAAAAAAACCAAAGGTGAAAAGACTGACATTTCCTTTGTTTGTTTTGTTTTGCCCTTTTCAAGTTTTATTTAAATTTCCATTACTGAACATATAGTGTTGTATTAGTTTCAATGTAGAATTTAGTGATTGATCACTTATATACAACACCCAGGGCGCATCACTACAAGTGCCCTCCATTAACCATTATCCATTTAACCCATTTTCCTGCCAACTTTCTGCTCCAGACACCCTTGGTTTGTTCCCTATAGTTGTGTGTTTCCTGGTTTGCTTCTCTCTTTTTTCATAGGTTCATCTGTTTTGTTTCTTAAATTCCACATATGAGTGATATCATATGGTATTTGTCTTTCTCTGCTTGATTTATTTTGCTTAGCATAATGCTCTCTGGTTCTATCCACATCATTCCAAATGGCACCATTTCATTCTTTCTGATGGCTGTGTAATATTCATATACATTTGGGTTCTTTCCATAATTTGGCTATTGTTGATAATGCTGCCATAAACATCAGGGTGCATCTCTCCCTTCGAATCAGTACTTTTTTAATCTTTTGGGTAAATACCTAGTAGTGCAATTGCTGGATTTTTGAGTAGTTCTATTTTTAACTTTTTGGGGAACCTCCATACTGTTCTCTGGAGTGGCTGCACCCAGTTGCATACCTACCAACAGTCCAAGAGGGTTCCTGTTTTTCTGCATCCTTGCCAGTGTCTGTTTTTCCCTGAGTTGTTAATTTCAGCCATTCTGACTGGTGTGAGGTGATATTTCATTGTGGTTTTAATTTGTATTTCCCTGATGATGAGTGATGTTGATTGTATTTTCATGTGTCTGTTAGCTATCTATATGTCTTCTTTGGAAAGATGTCTATGTCATCTGCCCATTTTTTAACTGGATTATTTGTTTTTGGGGTGTTCAGTTTTATAAGTTCTTTACATATTTTGGATACTAACCCTTTATCAGATATATTACTTGCAAATACCTTCTCCCATTCATTTGGCTGCCTTTTAGTTATGTTGCTTTTTTCCTTCACTGTGCAGAAGCTTTTTATTTTGAGGAAGTCCCTATAGTTTATTTTCGCTTTTGTTTCCTTGGCCTTGGGAGACATATCTAGTAAGAATATGCTATGGCCAGGGTAAAAGAGGTTATTGCCTGTGTTCTTCTCTAGGATTTTGATGGTTTCCTATCTCACATTTAGGTCTTTGATTCATTTTGAATTTATTTCTATATATGGTGTGTAAGAAAGTAGTTGAGTTTCATTCTTTTGCATATTGTCCAGTTTTCCAAATGGTGTCCAACACCATTTGTTGAAGCCACTCTTTCCTGTTGGATATTCTTTCCTGCTTTGTTGAAGATTACTTGACCATATAATTGTGGGTCTATTTCTGGGTTTTGCATTTTGTTCCATTGATCTATGTGTCTGTTTTTGTGCCACTACCATATCTTAATCATGATAACTTTTTATATAACTTAAAGTCCAGAATTGTGATGCTTCCAGCCTTGCTTTTCTTTTTCAAGTTTGCTTTGGCTATTCTGGGTCTTTTGTGGTTCCATACAAATTTTAGGATTGTTTGTTCTAGCTCTGTGAAAATGCTGGTAGTATTTTGATAAGGGTTACATTAAATGTGTATTGTTTTGGGTAGTATAGACATTTTTACAATATTTCTTTTTCCAGCCCATAAGCATGGAATGTTTTTCCATTTCTTTGTGTCATCTTCAATTACTTTCATCAGCATTCTATAGTTTTCAGAGTACAGATCTTTTACATTTTTGGTTAGGTTTATTCCTAAGTATCTTACTGTTTTTGGTGCTTTTGTAAATGGGATTGATTCCTTTATTTCTCTTTCTGCTGCTTCATTATTTCTGTATAGAAATGCAATGGATTTCTGTACATTGATTTTTGTATCCTGCGACCTTACTGAATTCGTGTGTCAGTTCTAACAATTGTTTGGTGGAGTATTTGAGTTTTCTATATAGAGTATCATGTCATCTGCAAATAGTGAAAGTTTTACTTTTTCCTTGCCAGTCTGGATGCCTTTTATTTCATTTTGTTGTCTGATTGCCGAGTCTAGGATTTCCAGTACTATCTTAAATAACTGTGGTGAGAGCGCACATCATGGCTTGTTCCTGACTGTAGAGGAAAAGCTCAGTGTTTCCTCATTGAAGATTATATTATCTGTGGGTTTTTCATGTATGGCCTTTAAGATGTTGAAGTATGTTCCCTCTATCCCTACTTTGTTGGGGGTTTTTGTCATGAATTGATATTGTACTTTGTCAAATGCTTTTCTACATCTATTGAAAGATCATATGGCTCTTATCTGTTCTTTTATTTATGTGGCGTATCACACTGATTGATTTGTGAATATTGAACCACCCTTGCTGCCCAGGAATAAATCCCACTTGATCGTGGTGAATGATTCTTTTAATGTACTGTTGGATTTGATTTGCTAATATTTTGGTGAGAATTTTTGCATCTATGTTCATCAGGGATATTGACCTGTAGTTCTGTTTTTTTAGTAGAGTTTTTAATCTGGTTTTGGAATCAGGGTAATGCTGGCTTCACAGAACCAGTATGGAAGTTTTCTTTCTATTTCTGAAGGTATTAACTCTTCTTTAACTGTTTGGCAGAATTCCCCTGTAAAACCATCTGGACTGGACTTTTATTTGTTGGGGGATTTTTGATTACTGATTCAATTTCTTTGCCGGCTATTGGCCTGCTCTAGTTTTCTATTAAGAAGATTTTGGTAGTTACGAATTTTATGTATTTTAGGAATTTGTCCATTTCTTTTAGATTGTCTGATTTGTTGGCATATAATTTTTCATAATATCCTTTTTGTAGTTTTTATGTTGTTGTTATTTCTCCCCTCTCACTTGTGGTTTTATTTATTTGAGTCCTTTCTTTTTACTTTTTGACAAGTCTGGCTAGGGGCTTATCAATTTTATTAATTTTTCCAAAGAGCCATGTCCTACTTTCATTGATCTGTTCCGTTTATGTTTTCTGGTTTTTGTTTTTTTTTTTAGTTTGTATATCATTTTTTCTGCTCTAATCTTTATTAATTCCTTTCTTCTGCTGGCTTTAGGCTTTGTTGTTCTTTTTCTAACTCCCTTAAGTTTAAGGTTAGGTTGTTTATTTGAGATTTTTTCTTGCTTCTTGAGGTAGGCCTGTATTGCAATATATTTCCCTCTTTTTTTTTTTTTTAAAGATTTTATTTATTTATTTATTTGTTAGAGAGAGAGAGAGAGAGAGCAAGCACAGGCAGACAGAGAGGCAGGTAGAGGCAGAGGGAGAAGCAGGCTCCCTGCCGAGCAAGGAGCCCGATGTGGGACTCGATCCCAGGATGCTGGGATCATGACCTGAGCCGAAGGCAGCCGCTTAACCAACTGAGCCACCCAGGCGTCCCAATATATTTCCCTCTTACGATCACTTTTGATGCAGCCCAAAGGTTTTGGATGATTGTGTTTTCATTTTCATTTGTTTCCATGTATTTTTAAAATTTCTTGTTTAGGGGCGACTCGGTAGCTCAATGGGTTAAATCCTCTGCCTTTGGCTCAGGTCATGATCCCAGGGTCCTGGGATCCAGCCCCGCATCAGGCTCTCTGCTCGGTGGGGAGCCTGCCCCTACCCCCGCCTGCCTCTCTGCCTACTTGTGAGCTCTCTCTGTCAAATAAATAAATAAAGTCTTAAAAAAAATTTCTTGTTTAATTTCCTAATTGACCCATTCACTCTTTATTTGCATGTTGTTTAGCCTCCATGTATTTGTCATCTTTCAAAATTTTTCCTTGTGGTTGATTTCAAGTTTCATAGCATCATGGCCAGAAAATATGCATGGTATGATTTCAGTCTTTTTGTACTTGTTGAGCACTGATTTGTGACCTAGTATGTGATCTATTTTGGAGAATGTCCCATGTGCACTTGAAAATAATGTGTATTCTGCTGCTTTAGGATGGAATGTTCTGAATATATATGTTAAATCCATATGGTCCAGTGTGTCATTCAAAGCCATCATTTCCTTATTAATTTTCTAATTAACTGATCTGTCCCTTGTTGGAGAAAGGGTGTAAACATCCCCTACTATTATTGTATTATTATCAATAAATTCTTTTATGTTTCTTTTTGTTTCATATATATACATTTGGGTGCTCCCAAGTTCGGGACATAAATATTTATAATTCTTAGGTCTTTTTGTTTGACAGCCCCCTTTATTATGACATAGTGCCCTTCTTCATCCTTTGTTACAATCAACAAGACAGAAGAAAGAGAAATTAAGGAGTCAATCCCATTTACAATTACACCCAAAACCATAAGATACCTAGGAATAAACCTAACCAAAGAGGCAAAGAATCTATACTCAGAAAACTATAAAGTACTCATGAAAGAAATTGAGGAAGACACAAGGAAATAAAATCTAGTTTGTCTGGTATAAGTATTGCTACTCTGGTTCTCTTTTGATGTCCATTTGTATGATAAATATTTCTACATCCCCTCACTTTCAATCTGCACATGTCTTTAAATCTAAAATGAGTGTTATAGGCAGCATATAGGTGGGTCTTGTTTTTTTTTTACATTCTGATACCCTATGTCTTTTGATTGGACCATTTATCCAATTACATTTGCAGTGATTATTGACTGATATATACTTAGTGTCATTTTATTACTTATTTTGTCATTGTTTCTGGAGATTTTCTGTGTTCCTTTCTAGTCTTTGTCACCTTTGGTCTTTCCTTCCCACTCAAAGCATCCCCTTTAATATTTTTTTGCAGGGCTGGTTTAGTGTTCACAAACTCCTTTAGTCTTTGTTTGTCTGGGAAACTCTTTATCTCTTCTTCTATTCTGAATAATAGCCTTGCTGGATATAGTATTCTTGGCTGCACATTTTTCCCATTCAGCAGGTTGAATATATTGTGTCACTCCCTTCTGGCTTGCCAGTTTCCTTTGGAGAGAACTGCTGGTAGATTATGGGTGTTCCCTTGCAAGTTAGGGACTTCTTTTGTCTTGCTGCTTTTAGGATTTTTTTCCCTTATCACTGTATTTTGCAAATTTAACTACAATATGTCTTAATGTTGGCCTGATTTTGTTGATTTGATGGGAGTTCTCTGTGCCTTGTGGATTTGGATGGCTATTTCCTTCCCCTGATTAGGTAAAATTTCAGCTGTTATTTCCTCAAACAAATCTGCAGCTCCTTTTTGTCTCTTATTCTTGGGACTCCTATGATACAAATGTTACTATATTTAATATGGTCATTGATTTTCCTAAGTCTGTTCTTATGATCCATAGTTTTTCTTTGTCTCTTCTGTTCAGCTTCATTATTTTCCATAATTCTATCTTCTATATCACTTTTTGGTCCTCTACTTCTTCCATCCATGAGGTCGTTATAGCCGGTTGGTTTCAAATTTCAGATACTGCATTTTTAATTTCTGTCTAATTATTTTTCATCTCTTTTATCTCTATGGTAAGGATCTTTTCAGCTTTTCCCAAGTCCAGTGAATATCCTTATGATTGTTGCTTTAAATTTCCCATCAGGCACATTACTTATATGTGTTCAATTAGATCTCTGGCTGTGACCTTTTCTTGTTCTTTCTTTTGGGATGAATTCCTCTGTCTTGACATGTTGTCTAGGTCTCTGTCTCCTTCTGTGAATTAGAAAAGCCTGTTATGTCTCCTATTCCTGAGATAATGGCTTTAAAAAGAAGAGGCCATATAGTGTCCAGGGCCTGGTGCTCCAGGGAGTGTCTCTAGTATGTGCTGTTTGTACTCTGCTTCTGTGTTTTGGCTGCTCTTTCCCTCGGGTCAGTCATCTGCAAAAGTTCTTCTTGCTTGCAGTGGGTAGTGTTTGGACCTTGGCCAGAGTGGTGAGTTTTAACTAGGTGTGCTCTGGTGTGCTTCTTAAAGAAAACCTGATGCTACTTCTGCTAGAACTGAAACCTTGCCGAACTCTGGTCTGTAGACATGGTGCGTTCAGGATTTTGTGTTGGTCATCTGGGGAAGGGGCCTGCTGTGCTGGTCCTTAGGCACTCTTGCCCAAGAAAAGCAGTACCAGCAGAATGCAGGGAGGTGGGAATTGGTGTAAGCAGGTTAGGCAGCCAGGGTTGGCACTGTACTGTTGAGTGAAGTTGGTTTATGCTGTGGGGTGGAGAAGGGAAACGGTGCCGGCCAGTTCCTTTGTGCCCAGAGAGGGTACTCAGTGCTTGCTACTCTTAGGGAAACACCCCCAGAAGAGCAAATAATGTCTTCTAGTACATCACAGGCATATTTCAGGTCGCTGTTTTCATGCTGTCTTCTCCAGGTTGGGTTGCTTGCCTGCCTGGAGCAGTGCACTGCACTTTGAGTTCTATCCCAGATAAATCTGCTGACTTTAAAACTCCAAACTTTAGGGACCTGGTATGGTGGGGACCCGCACTGATCTTCCAGGGGAAGGTCTCACCAGGCTGGGACTGATGCAAGTTTGACTGAGAAGGGCAGCCATGCTAGAGCACCGGAGTGTGCAATTTGGAGCAAAGCAGGCTAAAGCTCCAGTGTCTGGGTAAGCCACCCTCAGCAGGTGTCTCTCTGCCTATGCTGAAGGGCGGGAAGGGAAATCCAGCTGTTGGCTGGATCTTTTGTCACCTGAGAAGCAACTCTGCAAATGTCACTCTAGGAAGAGTGAACAGTCTCTCCCTATGTGCCCTTGGTGATTTTCAGATTGTGCTGTCCATCCAGGGTTGCTTGTGTTCCTTCTCTCCTGGAGTAGGGGAGTGCCCTCAAGGCATTATCCCACAGAAGCCTGTGGACCTCTAAAACTCCAGTTTTTGAATCCCAGTGATTACAAAAACTCAGGAAAATCAGCCCCTCTTGTTTACCCAGCCAGTGGCTTTGAGGATGTTCCCTTGTGTATATCCTTGCATGCTCCACTCTCTCTTGCCTATTTCCATTGTATATTGCCTATTTCCAAGTATAACCAGGGCTCCCTCCCCTCTGCAGCACCCATGATTCATTTCTCCCCTAAAGCCCATCTCCACACTTCCTACCTTTCATGATGTGGCCTCTTCCCTCCCTCTAGTGCCGTTTGTCTGTCAGTCCACAGATCAATTTCTTGGGTATTCAGAATGAATTGATAGTTATCTAGCTGTGTTTGAGGGATGAGGCAAGCCTATGGTCTTCCCACTATGCCACCATCTTAGCTCCCCCACACTTTCTGATTCCAAAATTTACTATAGAGCCTCAGTAAACAATTCAGTTTGGTACTAGCGTAAGGACAAACATATGTAGGATAGAACTGAACAATGGAGTAGAATTAAGAACCCATAAATAAGCCTATTTACAGTTAACTGATTTTCAACAAAAGTGCCAAGAAAATTTGATGGGAAAGAAATATTCTTTTCAACAAATGGAACAACTGGAAATTCATTTAAAAAGGTGAATTTGGGGAGCACCTCGGTGGCTCAGTGGTTTAAGCCTCTGCCTTCAGCTCGGGTCATGATCCCAGGGTCCTGGGTTCAAGCCCCACATCGGGCTCTCTGCTCAGCGGGGAGCCTGCTTCCTCCTCTCTCTCTGCCTGCCTCTCTGCCTACTTGTGATCTCTATCTGTCAAATAAATAATAATAAAATATTTTAAAAAAAAAAAAGGTGAATTTGGACCCCTATCTCATACCATACTAAAAAATTAACACAAAATGGATCAAAAACTTAACTGTAAGAACTAAAACTATAAAACCCTTAGAAGAAAACATGAGTAAATCTTCATAAACTTGTGTGAAGCAGTGGTTTTTTAGTTACTACCCCCAAAATATAAGCAATAAAAGAAAAATTGATAAGTTGTACATCATCAAAATTAAAACCTTTTGCTCTTCAAAAGACAATGTCAAGAAATGGAAAAAACAACCCACAGACTATGAGAAATTATTTGCAAATTATATCTGACTTGTATTTAGAATATATAAAGAACTATTATAACTTAGTAATGAAAGGATATGTAATACAATTTAAAAATGGGCTAAGGATTTAAATAGACATTTCTCCAAAGACATACAAATGGCCAGAAAGCATATGAAAATATGTTCAATGTAATTAGTATTTAGAAAAATGGAAATAGGGGCACCTGGGTGGCTCAGTGGGTTAAGCCTCTGCCTTCGGCTCAGGTCATGATCCTAGGGTCCTGGGATCAAGCCCCGCATCCGGCTCTCTGCTCAGCAGGGAGCCTGCTTCCCCCCAACCGCTACCTGCCTGCCTCTCTGCCTACTTGTGATCTCTCTCTGTCAAATAAATAAATAAATAAATAAACCTTAAAGAAAAAGAAAAATGGAAATAAAAAACACAATATGTCATTATTTATCCACTAGAATATCTGTAATAAAAAAGATAGATACTAACAAGTGTTGACAAGGATGTGGAGAAATTCAAACCCTCTGTATTACTGGTACATGTAAATGATGCAGCCATATTTTGGTAATCAATTTGTTTCTTAAAAAGTTATATGTAGACTTACTTTATGGCCTGCAATTCCCATCAGATTGTGTTCATGTTTTCATTTCTCTTGGTTCAAAAACATCGAGTGATACTGCTGTTATAAAATTCCTTTCACTTCTCTTTATTTAGTTTAGAAGGATAGAGTTTCTTAGCATTGTTAAAATTGAGATACAATTGATGCTGAATCCTGCCTTGTTCTGGAAATAGAACATCTATAATACATATAATACAAAACAATACAAATACTGGTACACATATACAAAGTTTACAGGTATACTCGACAGAAATGTTCATAGCATTTAAAAAATGGCCGAAAAGTAAAAATAACCCAAACAGGTTTCAATCAACTGATTCATAGATTTTTGAAAATGTGGTAATTTCATACAGTGGGATATTATTCAGTCCCCAAAATAGCAACATGGATGAACCTCAGTGAAAGAAGCCAGACATGAGCACATATTGTATGATTCTGTTTTTATAATTTTTTTTAATGGCAAATATATAGAGATAGAAAGTAGTAGTTGCTTAGGGCTATGGTCGGTAATTGGAATGGACCATAAATGGGCATGGAGTTTTCTTTTTAGGGTGATAGAAATATTCTAAAATTGGATTGTGATGATGGTTGTATAATTCTGTAAATATAAAATTCATTGAATTGTACATTTAAAATGAGTGAACTTTATGGTATATGTATTATATTTAAAGCAGCTTGAAAAATATCTGCTGGGTAGAGGGATTATTTTTTTAAAGATTTTATTTATTTATTTATTGGACAGACAGAGATTACAAGTAGGCAAAGAGGCAGGCAGAGAGAGAGAGAGGAGGAAGCAGGCTCCCCATGGAGCAGAGAGCCTGATGCGGGGCTCGACCCCAGGACCCTGGGATCATGACCTGAGCCAAAGGCAGAGGCTTTAACCCACTCAGCCATTCAGGTGCCCCGGGTAGAGGGATTATTATAATTATTTGTATTTGTATGTATTTTATGTTTGGATAAGTATTTGCTGAACAAAAATATATTTATAGGAAATATATCTTCAAGAGGTGACAGGAACTTTTTTCAATTAATTCATATATTTCTAGATGATTATCATTTATTTCTAGAATGGGACAGAACTCAGATTCAATTCTATTCTAATTTTAATATTTATAAGTGTAAAGGCTAAGAAATTCTGTCCACATAAAGTGAACTGATTTAGGTTATCATTAGTGTTATTACCTAATTTCTCCCAGCTCATGTTAAATTCAATAAAATGACTCAATGTAAAATAAAACTCCCAGTAAGTACAATATGTTGAAGGCTAATGTATGATAATATTCTAAAAGTTCCACATGAGGCTAGGTCTTTAATGTATGATGTCATTACACTTTTCTTCCTTAAACTTTTTGCATGTGGAAAGAACAAATTTGACCAAAGGTCAGTAACTGTGATGTTCTTAGTACAGTATAGTTTTCCCCTTGCTGAGCAAATAGTGGATGTTGGACATATGCAGCATTTTTAAAATGGAGTAATAAATAGAAAAAAGTAATTTCTTACTTACAGAGTTAGAGATACTTATGTAGGCCTTGTAAGTTTATATTTCCATATGAAATATTGAGCCTCTTCCTTAGCAAATATATATATCCTTAAAAAAAAACCTATCATAGTGTGGAAAACAATTCCTTTAGTATTTCTTACTAGCCTGATTTGGCTTTGTTCTAGCCAAGTTGGTATTTTTTATATTATGTTATAAAGAGGCTAATGGCTGGTATAGTAAAGTACTTCATCTTTTATATGCTTAAAATGCATAATGAAGTGGCAGAAGAGTTTAAAACCAAACACCGAAATTCTCCTTATAGCAGCTGCATTGCTTTAAGGAAGTTTTGGTAAGCCACTTAGGGTCAGGGTGAGTCCCCAAGGACACAGGCAAATAAGAGAAAATAAATGAAAGAACACTTAGAGCATTTTGTAATACTACATTAGCAATGAGCAGACTGGCAGCAGGTGGAGTGAGGAATGAGGGGCAGTGACAACTGAGAAGGGAGGAAAAGCAACATAGTAGATTGACAAAGGTCTCAGAAGAAAAATGTTGCCAGATTTTGCATTTGAAGTTGTTTTTGCTGTTGTGATATAAGAAGCCTAAATTTCCCAAATCCGTCAGTGTGGTTTTCAAAAAATTCTTTGTGTTCTGTTTTTGGTTTGTTTTGGTGAGAAATTTAGAAAAGAGTCTCAATACCTATCTTGTTTACATGGTACAGAACAAGACAAATATATGAATAATGCTGGGAGAATCCATGAACTCAACTAGGGAAAGTAAAGGCCCAGACCCAGAGGTGTCCTTGAAATTGTAAACCCCTTGGGAATTTTTGGACATCTCGAAGACAGCATCAGATTTTCTACAAGAGGTAAAGATGGAGCTCAAAGAAAATGTCAGTGCCCTTCAGAGACCACCAAGAATACACCTGGAGTTTGAACTTCTGTTTAAAAACTGCTGTCTTTTTATGGAAGAAACCTGTAAGTGGAATGTGAAAGAGAACTCCTTGATAAAACACCAAAGCCCGGTTACGTCTTCAACATTGTTAAAATCGTGATTATATTTAAGCATCCCATGTATACTTATAAAGGTTTTTCAAGTTCCATGTAATTAGGGATTATAAGAATAAAGACTCTTATTCTAAAGAATCTTTAATGCTGATTGGCTATGATACTAGTCCTTTCCCTCTTGAGTATGTCACTTATTAGGGAAGCTAAGAAGAAAAATGTGTGATGACTTGCTGGTAAAATCCATTGGCACTAGGAATTCATTATTGGATATCCTGATTGTCTGGGAGGGATTCCCTTTGCAGAACAGCTAACACTTTTCTGGCAATATCCAGGCAATTTCAATGGAAAGATCTAGATCTGGAAATTCCTTCTTCAGCACTCTCAGTTCTTGGAGCTGGCCCATCCCAGCCTGACTGCCCAAATAAACTGATGTTAGAGCAGATAACCAAGAACACAATACTCAGCAAAACACAGATTTGGATGCATCAGTTCATAGAGAGTTCATAAGCAAAGATGCTGTTCATGAAATAAAAAAAGAAAGAAAAAACAAAAGCCTGCTAATTTTGTGACACTTTATAAAAATATACCAAGGGTTATATATATATTTTAAAGATTTTATTTATTTATTTGACAGAGAGAGACAGTGAACGAGGGAACACAAGCAGGGGGAGTGGGAAAGGGAGAAGCAGGCTCCCTGCTGAGCAAGGAGCCTATTGTGGGCTAAACTTCTATCTAAATTTCTATCTAAATGATAGAAATTCTTCTATCATTTAATCATACTTACCTTCTGAACTTAGTCTTCTCTCTCTCTTTTTCTTTTTCTTTTTTTTTTTGGTCAGTTTGGATTTCTAATTGAAGCAGTTTCTTTAAAAATAAAGTCTCTTTTCCTAAAGCAATACAAACTTTAAAAAACACTCATCAGGGGCAACTGGGTGGTTCAGTGGGCTAAGGCCTCTGCCTTTGGCTCGGGTCATGATCCCAGGGTCTGGGATCGAGCCCTGCATCAGGCTCTCTGCTCAGCGGGGAGTCTGCTTCCCTTCCTCTCTCTCTGCTTGCCTCTCTGCCTACTTGTGATCTCTCTCTGTTAAATAAATGGATAAAATATTTAAAAGAAAACACTCATCAACCTAATATAGCCGCAAAGACTTGGTCCCATATGAAAATGAGAAATCAAATAAAATTGAATTTATTTTTTTCTATAGGCTTAGTCTGTTTGGAACAATTGGTATTGTTATTACCAACAAAAAAGTTATTGGCTGTTACAAAATCACATTCAGGACAGAGGTAGAACTTGAAAACACCAGTTTCTTTTTAAAAGAACCAGTTCTGTCATCCAGAGAAATTATTTAATTTATGTATAGACAAGTTCATATGGTGTCAGATCACAGCATAGCTAAGCATCACTGAACTGTATTTATTCACAAGCCTTACTTGTAACAGTGGGTGCTTCCCACTGAAATTAAAATGCTAACAGTTTTAAACAGCCCACAGAAAGTATGTATGTATTAAGCCCTCTCTTAGAGTCTGTAAATTACTCTATCAGGATATATTAAGTAAGGACTCTGGTATTTACCTCTTTCAGATGAAAACAGTTTCCATTACATTTTCTGAAAAGTCAAATTTGGGGCCATAGTAGTATCAATTTTTTGAAGCCCCGCTGTGTGGAATGTCCTTGGCTAGTCCTTTAACCTCCCTGATTTTATTTCACCCCCCAACAAACCAATAAGGAGGCTATCATGAGATGAAGAAATGGAAGCTCAGGGAGTTTAATATATTCCAAACAACACAGCAAACACCTAACAGAGCCAAGATTCCTAAAGATTGTTTTCAGAATTACTATTTTGTCAAAATTAATGTTTTGCTGAATAACTATTATGCTATGCTCAGTATGAGTAGTTTCCATGTATTATCTTTGAATTCCCCCTCTCTGCAAATCATACAGAATGAAGTTTTTTAAACACTAAGTAATGTGATCAAAATCTCACAACAGGTAAGTGGTAGAACTATAATTTAAACTGGAGTTTTTGACTTTAAAACCTTAGCATTGGGCGCCTGGGTGGCTCAGTGGGTTAAGCCTCTGCCTTCAGCTCAGGTCATGATCTCAGGGTCCTGGGATGGAGCCCTGCATCAGGCTCTCTGCTCAGCGGGGAGCCTGCCTCCTCCCTGCCCCCCGCCCCCCGCCTGCTGCTCTGCCTACTTGTGATCTCTGTCTGTCAAATAATTAAATAAAATCTAAAAAAAAAAAAAACCCTTAGCATTTTCTACTGTAACACAGTATCTTAGGGTTGGTTATCCAGTTTCCAAAAGTTAACATACTTTGGAAGAGTCTGAAACATTCTAGGACAGAGAAAATTTTGTCAAGACTACAAATTTTCTGGGTTCTTTGATTTGGCTCTAAAATTAAATATATACTAGAATCATGGACTATCAGATGAATTTGTGTTTGACTCCTAGCTGTCATACCTACCACCTTCATAAATTTGGGCAACTTCCCCTCAGTGCTTCAGTTCCCACCTTTGTATAATTCAGGTAACAAGAGCTACTTCATAAGACTACACTGGGGATTAAGTAAGATAATGTATGCAGTGTTCTGTGCCCTACAAAGGGCAGCGGACTGGAATGGTCAAGAGCACAGACCTTAAAACCAGCTGCCTGAGTTCAAATTCTCAGTCTGCCACTGACCACCTCTGTGATCTTGGGCAAATTTACTTACCCATTTGTATCACCGTTGCCTCATGGTAAAATGAATTAATGATAATAACTATTTCATAATTTAAGTGGTTGTTAAATTTCAAAAATACACTTTGAATATAGCAGGTGTTGAACAAATTGTAGCTAGTTTACCCTACAATCACTTGGGTGATTTTAAAATGATATATACAGGGACGCCTGGGTGGCTCAGTTGGTTAAGCAGCTGCCCTCGGCTCGGGTCATGATTCCAGCGTCCTGGGATCGAGTCCCACATCGGGCTCCTTGCTCGGCAGGGAGCCTGCTTCTCCCTCTGCCTCTGCCTGCCACTCTGTCTTCCTGTGCTCGCTCTCTCTGACTCTCACTGAGCCACCCAGGCACCCCTATAGGTATATATTTCTACTGATACTTAAAATTTTTATCTTTGGAGAAAATTCCTCCATTACCAATAAAATAACATGTAAAACAGAAATCTGCAGCCCAGAGTGCAGATATAAATAAATAAAATATTTAATGTTAATTGGGCAATTTATTTAATATTTATTAATTTATTAAAATTTAAATTAATAATATTAAATTTATTTAATATTTATTTAATAAATAAAATATTTTAAAAAAAGAAACACCCCATGGGTGTTTCACACTCATCAGTTTCACAGATCTGTGAAAATCCCTGAAGAAGTGTGTTGCGTGGGAGAAACGAGTTCAACTTCTCAAATAAGAGTTTTTTGCATAAGGTGGTAAGAATTTTGTATAGCCCCGCTCCTTCCCCCTACCCTTAAGTCCTGAATGTTCACAACAATATTTACATTGGTATGTTAAGGTAGCCACCACTTTCAACCCAAAGCAGCACTTTCCTATTCCGTGTAGTCTTTTTTTTTTTTTTTTTTTTTTTCCGTGTAGTCTTTTAATACCTCCACGGACAAAGAACCTTTGGAGATGCTAGGAAGACTCTAAAAGTTCAGTTATAACTTGGAAATCTGTAATAGTTAGATTACTCTGCCCAGAAATGTTATGGGAGTTGCTCTCTTTCTCTAGTACTTACATTAGGCACAGACATACTATCATAGAGCTAAAATTCAGTATAACGATATTGCCCATTAACTCGGTAATGTTGTCTATATCGATTTCACCACTGATACAGTGTAATTGGTTCCAACTGGAAGCAAATCAAAGTATATCCATTTCTAGTCCAGTCTTCTGAATAATGCATGCCATCTGCATTACCTCAAACTTTGGGGAAAAAATGCATTAAGCAGAACCTCAACTGGTTAAAAGAATTTGTCTTTTTAAAGGTGGTATTTCCAAACTCTCTAACAACAACAAAGCTCTGAATCATAGAATCCATGAAGTTGTCAACGAAAGCACCACCAAAGCAAATTTCCCATCTGTTTTTCAAGTTTACCATAATGCAAATATTGGATGGAACCATATTAAAATGCAGATATAAGCACTTTCACGTGGTTCCACCTAATAGATTATAAAAAGCATGGTTCATAAATCTCAAGGAACATTAACTACCATAGTTATTCTTAAAATCCCTGCTTTCTTTGAAAGCCCTCTTTTTATTCTAATGGAAAGCCAAAACTGAAAACTTACTAAGCTTTACTACTTATGGTTACTACTTACTTTTCATGTTACTACATTCTTATAATCAAGCTGTACTAATTGCAGCAGATATATTTACAATTGATATATTTGCTCTTTGGTTTTAAGACCAACTCTTGCCATCATGAATATCAATGATAAGTACGTCTTATGCTTGTGTGATGCTTTGCAGTTGTCAGCAGGCCTGTGCAGATACTATGTTGTGTGATCCCTATGGTCCTTCATTTTAGTTGGGCATTTATTATCACTCTAGCCCTCACACCAGACGTGGGCAAATACTACCCATGTATTATGGAAGAAAAACAGAGGTTCAGTGAGGTGACCTGTCCTTGGCTAACCCCACATCTCCTGGGTCATAACTGAATGCAATGGATTCACTACATCATTGTTAAACAACCTGTCCGGGAGTGAGTCCGTCACTGAACAAAACACATATTCCAGTATCACACTCAGAAGGAAGCACGGGAGTCAGATGGGGACATACCTCAGGATATAGAGTCCCTACTGCCTCTCTCCTCTCTGGTTCTTTCTGAGCTCCAGCCCCTTGCAGGCAGCCTCCACACTATAGGGAAGAGAAAGCTCCCAGCGTTGGCCAGGTGGAAGCTGTAGGGGGCCACAAGTGTGGGTCCTTCCCTCTACTAAGCTCTCCCATCACAGGGGCAGCTTGATGCCTGCGAAGGCCCCCTAGCCCACTGCCTCTCAGCTGCTAACCCAAAACCAGCAGAAGAAAGCAGACCATCACGTGGAACAGGAAGATTTTTTTAAAATGAGATTTTGTGGGACACCTTGGTGGCTCAGTCAGTTAAGCGGCTGCCTTGGGCTCAGGTCGTAATCCCAGGGTCCTGGGATTGAGTCCCACATCAGGCTCCTGGCTCAGTGGGGGCATCTGCTTCTCCCTCTGCCCTTCACTCCTGCTTGTGCACTCTCTCTCTCTGACAAATAAATAAAATATTTCCAAAAAATGAGATTTTGTTCATAGAGAATTTAAAAATTAGTATCTTACTCCTTGGATCTTTTTGGTGATGGGAGGTTATTTTCCCAACTACTGGCAGTAATTGTCCTCTTTATTACTTTTCTGTTGGTGACAATGACTGTGGAAATGCAGGATTGGCAAGACCAAGGCTTTGCATTCTTTAATGTGCATACACATCCTCTAAATACTTTGAAAAATACAGATTCATCTTCAGTAGGTCTGGGGCGGGGCCTGAGATTCTGTATTTCTGGCAAGACCCCACAGGATGACAATGTTGCTGGCATCCACAGACTAAATTTTGAGTAGCATGAAACCAAATAACTTCAAACAGACCATCTATCCCCCAGGAGCTATGAGAAGAGGAAAATCTAAAGATTATTAATGATTTTATTTTTTCTCAAAGCAACAGACAACCAAAAAAAAAAGTGTAACTGATTCTATTTTCCCTTTATTAATATTTCTGTGGAAATACGTGAATGAAATAGAATTTGTTTTCCTAGTGTCTTGGGAATAAGTCAGGGCTTGGGTTGACTAGGCATTTCTCCCTCACTACAATCCCCAGTGCCACAGGGAAATGCCAAGCTGCTCCCTGTTGGGCCAGCCCCTTCTCAGAATTTTCCTGCCTAGTCATCTTGCCTCTGCCTGATTTTTTGTTGTTGTTATTGTTGTTGTTATTGTTCTATAAAGATTTAGGGTTCTTATGGACCGGAGACAGATGATAGAAGGAATGTCACAGCTGTTTTAGCTTGAGCAGTTGGTTGCATTCTTTTTAAATTAGCCTGAAATCAGATCACTGCTCAAAAGAACCATAAAAATAATATCAGCACACAATATCTTACTCTAAACTATTTGGCTGTTTTGGTCTGTCCAATATTTTTAACTTTTTATTTTGAAACAAAGACTCAGAAAAAGTTGCAAGAAGAGTGGTCTCATGTACCCTTCAGCCAGCTTTCCACAAGGATAACATCTTACAAAACAATTGTACAGTATTAAAAACAGGAAATCTGTACGGGCACAGTACAGTTAACTATAAGACTGGATCTCACCAGTTTTTACATGTGCTTTTTGGCGGGGGGAGTATACATGACCATGACCTTATACAGATTCATGTAACCACCACCGCAATCTGATTGTTAAAGTCTGGTGTCCCCCAGGATTCAGCCCTGAGCCCTATGCAGCTCTCATTCTTCATACTGGCCCCAAACCTTCTCATAATACAAACAGCTGACACCCCTCTGGCAGGTACCATGGGCGACACACTCAATGTAAATTAGCTCATTCCACCCTGAGAGCAATCCTAAGCATTGTCAGAAATGGCTCCAAGTTCCCTGAAGCCTAAAACTTGTACCATTATAGGGTCCCTTTTGAAGAAAAAGAACAGAAAAATACAACTGTCAGGAAATCTTGCAGTATGCTATGACATGGATGAACTTTGAAGAAAGATATTGTGCTAAATGAACGAAGCTGGCCACAAAAGGACAAATACTGCATGATTCCACATGTATGAGATGCTTGGAATAGTTAAACTCATAGAATCCGAGACTAGAATGGTGGTTACCAGGGGCTGGCAGCAGAGGGAGTTGGGGAGTTGCTAATCAATGGATATGAAGTTTCAATTACATACAAGATGAATAAGTTCTAGAGATCTGCTAGGCAACATAGTACCATAGTTAACAACTCTATATGGAACACTTACATTTTTTTTTTAAAGAGGATAAATCTCATGTTTGTTCTTATCACAAGAAAATAAAATAAAATAAAAGAAAATGACAAATACCAAAATTAGTACTTAAAAAAATAAACACTTCAACAGCCACAAAGGGATAGGTCCTGAAAACTGACCTTTGTTAGTTTCAGGACACATCCAGCCTCAAGGCAGGTGCTATTCTTACTTCTGTTTTACAATGAGACAACTGAGGGACAGGAAAGTCACACACTTAACTTGACAAAGGTCCTTGCGAGGTCCCATTACCCTTTGGACTCCTACTGTGACCTCCTGACCGCTCAACAACTCCCCTTTGTCCATTCTCCATGATGTCCCCAGAGGCATCTGCTCACACACCATGTCTCTCCTGAAGCTGTACCTAGTTCCTTACTACTTTTAGGATGTGTTAAACGCTTGTGCATGACCTCTGGGCTGTCTGTGGCACATGATGCTGTGGGATGCTGAAGTGCTATGGGTCTCTAACACGCCACACTTTTCAACTCCTTTCCACTGCCGGGATGGCTCTCTTCCCATCCACTCTACATGCAATGCTCTTTACCATTTTTTTTTTCCTGAATTGGAAATAGCATTACTAGTTACTTTCAGCTTATAGGAGTAATGCATAGTTAAGAAGAAAAAAATTATATAATACAAAAAAATCACAAAGAATTAAATGAAAACCGCCAGGTCTATAACCTCATTGTCTGGGAAGAAGCACTATTAACAATTTAATGTTTACGTTTTTCATTTTTCCTGCATGTCAGTGTGTGTGTGTGTTCCAGTCTATAAAATTGGGATATGTTACTATGTTTATTTTTTCATTTTTATCAAGCCACTGGACTCTCCCCCTAAACATTTAGTTGTTGTTATTTTAATGGACGTCTCTTTGGTTTTTGGGAAAGCAAAGCATCTCTTTATGTGTTTCTTCTACTAAGAACTGCCTATTGATATCTACGTTTCTCTACTGAGTTTCTACTAAGGATATTGGTTACACATTTACACTATTTTTCCAACTTTATCCTTAGTGTTTTGACTTTGTAATGGTGTAATTTGGGGTTATGTAATTTCATATACTGTTGGTGCCTTTAGGATTGCAATCATATATATTTACCTCTGTGGCACCACAATCGAGCAGAATACCTGAAATAGAATCCTTGGTGAACAAATATTTGGGGGAATGAATGAGAGAAGTAAAGCCACATCACCTCATTTTAGGGTGCCCAGCGTACTGGGGATATGGTCTCATCCTCTGATTTCCTTATCCTTTCTCACACAGAACTAAGAGCAAATCCTGTGAACTCTACCTTCAAAATGTCTTTAAACATCCCACTATTGCCACTCTAGTTCAGACTATTGTCATTCCTTACCTGGGTTTCCGTAATAGGCTCCTCTTTCTGGTCTCTCTAACTCAATCTTTTCTCCATCTGAGATCACGGTTTTCTAAAACATTATATGTTCACTTTACTCTCCTGCTTAAAATGCTTTAATGATTCCACATTGCCTGAAGACTGAATGTAAAGTCTTTAGAAAGAGTCTAAGAGTCTCCAGCCTCATCCCTCCTCCTTCCCTCTCTTTACACTTCTGTGCTTCAGCCACACTGCACTTTCAGCTGTTCCAGAACAGACTATGCTTTCTCTACTCTTTGCTTTCTAGATCTATCTCAAATGCCACAACTGCCCTGGAAACTTGTCCTCTTCCTCCACCGAGATGATCACACCCATCTCCCACCATCAACCCCACCAGCACCACCACGGTCACCCTTGCCTTGGGCACCTTCCTCCAAGTCTCTGGACTCACTCATTATTTTGAAGCTAATCTTATATTTCTCTTCCCATTTCATCTTCTTGCCTGGGTGGGAATTCTGATTCAGCAATTTCAAAGAAACAGTCAAATATCTGGTTACCTATCATGTATGAAGCATTGACTCTATTTCCGATACTCAATTCAGTTTCCAGTTGAAATTTTGAGCACAGCTGAATTCTGAAAGATGTTAGTTACAAAAGGCTGGAAGCCTATGTGCATTTTTTAAAATAATGTAATCTGAGCTCCTCTTAAAGCAGGGATTCTGAGAATAAATGGGGAGGTAGATGTCTGTGTTTTGTCAGCCTTGTTAGTTACATAGGCAAAGGAGAAGCAGAACTTCTGCTCCCTGGTGACACCTTCTCACTCACCAGTGTGATGGACAGTCCTTAACCTAAAGAATTTTGGGTTCGGACATAACCACAGACACATATATTAAAATTACTTTTATTAAGCTTTTAAAAAATAATACATTCTCTGATAAATATGAATAATCACTTTCCTCGGCACATTTACAGTTCATAATTTTTTGTGTGCATTCCCTGCTCTTGCTGCAACATGCTTGAAGTCTAAATATTATAAACAAACAAACAAAAAAAGGATTCAAGGTATGTATATGACTATTCACAAAATGATCATGGCTACACAATTTTAAAGCTCATTGTTTTTCTTTCAAGGACATGATCAGTTTAAGATATTTTAAACCTGTCAACAATGACAACAACAAAATACTGTGTCTTTGGTTGCTTCTACCTCCCTTCTATTTTACACACACGAGCTGGGCACTTCATTACCTGCAGTAATAAGGATACAGGAATAAACAACACAGGCATGGATTCTCCCCTCCCAGGACTTACCTGAGCTTCCAAATAAAGAAAAACCAATCTGGAAAGCTTTTGAGGAAGAAGGGCCATCCAAAACAAAACAGAGAAAATTTCAGCGTTCAGATCATGTTTATCAATCACTGGAATAGAATAGGACTTCCTCACAATCTCCATGCTGCCCAGCCAAGGTATTTTCATTCCTCTTAGCTTTTAAAAAATCGAAGTTATTTCTAATATGTCATTTCTATGCCTTTCCTAATGGAGTTGCAAGCTAAGTTGTTAGAAACTAAAACATCTGTCAACTTAATGTGGTTGGTTACTGTGTGTGTCAAATTCAATATTTACAGAAGCAAGCTATCTATATATTTAGATGTTTATTTTATATTTTTAATCAATTTTTACTGAAGTGAAAGTTTAAAACCTTAATGTATCAAACCATAATCTTTTTGAGCATAAATATAATGTTTCAAAAAATAAACTGTAGGGTTTTTTCTTCAAATACTTCCATTTTCCTCTGAACTAAATCGGCTACTAATTTGCTACCAATACCAAGGTCCTTGTCCCCTCTTTTTTTCTTCCAAATTTCAACATCTTGTCTGTGTCACTGTTTGTTAAGACTTTAAATAGCAGAAGGCCCAGACAGAATGAAAAAAAAACCATATTAATTCATCTAGTCACTTAAGATCTATTGCAGAAGCCATAGTAGGAAAAAAATAGATTAGGAATATTGCAATGGAGAGTTTATCTGACATTCTAGTTTTATACTCCTCAGGATAACTGGTATCAGAATATTGGCAGACACCTTAGTTAAATGACATGTAACAATCTGTCTCCAAATCTCAGAATGATTTCACCATTGCTTTTTTTGTTAACTCTGAGTTTTCATTTTCATTTGGAACCAAAACTTACCCCAGTTGTGAAGCTTGCTTGGACTCTGGTTTGGAATGTTTCCCAACCCCAGCATTACCTTCTTAGAAAATACTCTTTGCCCAGACTTGGAAATACCTAAGGACCTGGGCTGCCATACTTGACTTCAGTTGACCTTAACACCACTTTGTGTACTCTTACTATCTTTACTCCTAAAAGTAAAGCAAAACCCAAAGGATTCAGTTCTTAGGAATTATCCCTCTCACCTGACAAATGGGAAATTTTCCCTTGCCACTTTTCCTCATTCCTCTCTCCGTGGATATTTGGAGCCCTTAGTGTGTGCAAGGCAGCCAACTCAGCGCTGCAGGAAGCACTGAGACACGGATTCACTACTGACTGTCCATCCCCTTGCCTTCTGAGGACGCTGAGGCCTGGCAGAGGATGGGACAGACATCCAGCCCCTTAAACAACAAAGTGCTTCCTTAAATACCCTCTGAAAGGAGGGATATAGTGCATAAGTAAAATAATAGTGATTAATAATTATCATAAAGTTTATTCCTTTACTCACAAGCAATCCTCCCTGGGAGGTCACTTATGATTTCCTTCTAGAACTGAAGAACGCATTTGCAGAAGGAAGGTGGGGCTGCTGCTGGTGGTGCTGTGCCTGGCATGGGGGCAGGAAGAAGCAGGCAGTGAAAAGACTCTTTCATTCCTCTGGCAAAGACAGCCTTGCAGCTGGGGCCATGGTCTGCTGTGGAGCCCCGGCCTCCTGTGAGAGAGCGTGTGTTCCTCTCATGATCCGAGTCTTAGCCACCAGCTGTGGGCAGCAGCCAGGAGATGGGGAAGGCAGTTAAATGGCCCATTTAATTTTATAAAATGTGCATGAACATTTAATTTTCCCTCCAAATCAAGAACAGCTACTGATTTAAACTTCTACCTGTAATCCCTCTACCTTAGAATCAGGATGGCGAATTTCTGATTAACGTGGGCACATTAGTTCTATCCTTACCCCATTGGCTTCCTCAACTGTAAAATGAGAAGGTGGTAATAGATGTTTTTAAGGTTCCTTCCAAATGAAAACAAATATTATGCTTAAATCAAGAGAATTTCAAGTGACTCACACTTGACTGTTAAGAAAAAGAATATAAAGGAGCGCCTGGGTGGCTCAGTGGGTTAAAGCCTCTGCCTTTGGCTCAGGTCATGATCTCAGGTCCTGGGATCGAGCCCTGCATCGGACTCTCTGCTCAACAGGGAGCCTGCTTCTCCCCCCCTCTCTCTGCCTGCCTCTCTGCCTACTTGTGATCTCTCTCTCTGTGTCAAATAAATAAACAAAATCTTTTTAAAAAAAAAAGAAAAAGAATATAAAAACAAAAAAGTATCTGCCTATTTTCCTGTTGGCCTTTCTCTATCATTTTAATAGGGGAACCTGGGTGGCTCAGGTCATGATCACAGGGTCCTGGGATCAAGCCCTGCATCGAGCTCCCTGCCCAGCGAGGAGTCTGCTTCTCCCTCTGCCTCTGCTGCTCCCCCTGCTTGTGCTCTCTCTCTGTCAAATAAATAAATAAATAAAATCTTTCAAAAGAAAAAGATTACCTATTATAACTTAGTGACTCCACTTTGTGTTGATTATTCCTTCACTAACATCCCCGTCTTAAAACAAGCAAAACTGTGAAGGTTTCTATTCCAAACCAAAATTTTAAATATAGACACACACACATAGCCCGGGACGCAGCATGGAAATGAAAGCCCAGCTAAAACGTAACCCCGTGGTTCCCAAACCTCAGCAGCCATTAGAATCACCTAGCTAATTTGGTAGGTAAAGCGAGCCCAAGAGTCAGTTTTTAAGAAATTCTAAGTGATACTGATGCTGCTGGTCCAGGACCACACTCCGAAAACCACTGTTTTTCGCAGAATTCCCATGGGGACCTAGTCCCAGTTTCTGTTCTCATCAAATTTCTTCAAGTCGGAATGTGCCTTAGGCAATAGTTTCTCCCCTCTCCTGTTTGTCCACTGTCAACAAGTCCTGACGATAATGCTATTTTTCGTCACGTCAAAGGACTTTCCACCTATTCCTCGCCAACTGCCCACCGATTTCTCTGTTCCCTTGACTATTTCCTTCGCAGGATTTCAAGCCAACTGTAACACTTGCATTTTCATGCTTAGTATGACATTTTCCTTTTGTTTTATTTTTGCAGCAGATTAAGAATTATCACTAGCACGTATCCCTTTTTCATCCCTTGGCCATTGTGGTCCAAAACTCTGCCAAAAGTTCTGTGCTGTCCAGAACACAAAATAAATGGAAGAGGGCGAGGCCAGTCTAGTCAGGGTAGCGAGGCCGAACGTTCGCAGTGCATTTCGCTAACGTGCATAGAGGGGCAGTATCCTGTCTGTTACACCAAGTGTTCATCTTTGTCTGAAGCAGGGTATGAGCCCAAGATTGTGGAAGGATTCAGCTTAAAATTTTTATTTTGTAGAATTTAGCAGATAGTCTTTAGTAACAGAGAAACAGCTTTATAGCCCTAATCACAGGAGATGCTTTTCAGTTAATGCTTCTTTATAATCAACGTGGTTATAATCAATGTGATAGGTCCCTATCTCCAAAGAGGGGTCTAGAGAATAAATTATGTTGGAAATCTATCATACAGCAATAAAGAGGAGAAGGGGTGTTTATTTGTATGAAATAAAAACCATAATTTCTTCTTTTTAATTTTTATTTATTTATTTTTAAAATTTCAGTGTTCTAGAATTCATTGTTTATGCACCACACCCAGTGCTCCATGCAATAAGTGCCCTCCATAATACCCACCACCAGGTAAAACCATAATTTCTTAAGGTACTTAAATGACTTAATTCCTTAAAAGGCTGATACCTTATGCTAAAGGTATAGTTACACACTCTATTTTCTTTTTATCTGCCAATATGAGGAACCAAGTCTGATATCTTGTTAGAGGGCCAGCATTTAAACACAGCTCTAGAGGCCTATTTAGCAAGGCTCTTTCTTTTTTTAAGTACCCTCAAGGTGCGGCTTGAACTAACAACCCTGAGATCAAGAGTCACCTGCCTTATTCGCTGAGCCAGCCAATGGCCCTCTTTCAAGCTGATAAAGCAAGATTCACTCTTCTGTTACCTGCCCCTCCTTCCCACTTCCCTTCCTGCTCATAGAGTCTTGGCATTTGGCAGGAAGAGGAGTGAGTCAGGGAAGTCCAGTGGGAACAGATGAAACAGAGGGCTGCTGGTGCTGATTGCATGGGTTGCGGGAATTTCACCCCAGTACTAAAAGGATCCAAGTTTCACTTATAGACAAGCTTGCTGAAACCAGCCACTTATCCCAGCCCTTCTAAGTTCTGCCCAATCAATGGCCTTCCCAGGTACTAAGGCATCTCTTTTCCATTCATGGCCATTACGACAAATTTTAAAAATTACACGTATATTTTTAGTATGTGCTGTGTGTGTGTGTGTGTGTGTGTGTGTGTGTGTGTGTGTAAGGATGAGAGTAAGGGTTACCATGCTTCGGGCTTCACTATCTTAGCCACTGTCCTCCATCTCAAGAATTCCAAACTTTTCATCTCAGGCTTCTGAATTAGAACTTTCTGCTACATTTAATCTATTCAATAGAATCTTAAGCTCCCCTTTAAAATGCCTTAAATATAAGAAATAATTTCTTTTTTTGAAAGCTACTCACTCAGTGACGTCTTTGACTACTTCACATTTCCAGAAACATCTATCATATTTTACTAAAGAGATTCCAATGTCACACAAAACTTATCAACACAATGTTCTGGGGCTCCTGGGCAGCTCAGTTGGATAAGTGGCTGCTTTCAACTCAGGTCATGACCCCAGAGTCCTGGAATCCAGCCCCACATCAGGCTCCCTGCTCAGCAGGAAGCCTGCTTCTCCCCCTCCCACTCCCCCTGCTTGTGTTCTCTCTCTTGCAGTGTTTCTCTCTGTCAAATAAATAAATAAAATAAAATAAAAAAACCAACAAAAAACAAAACCAAACCGAACACAATGCCTTGACTCTTGTGGCAGTGTTGTGAATTATTACTGTGGGCAGAAGCTATCGTATTACTCCATGACTTTTATCAGAATAGACTGACAGATCCAAGCAGTTCCTTTTTCTAAATGTCTTACATTTTTTCAATCTTTAATTAGACTGAGTTACTGAAGTGGCCATTGCTTTAGTAAGTGAATATTCTCAGTTCTACTGCTATTCATAATGCAAAGATGGATACTTGCTAATTATTTACTCTGGCCAAGGGCATTATTTATTTACAGAGCCGGTAATGTTTTACGACTCTTGTGAACTGGTCTACATCCATGGTTCTGCTCTTGTTCTAAATTTTGCTTTCCATTTAATTGTAACCTTAAGCTAATATGAATATTGTTTGTTTTTAGTTTTTCATTAGGTATTCAGGTCAAGAAGATAACAGATCTGCTTGAACTCTGAAAACAGAAGTCATTGAGGAGCCCCTAGGAATTGGATCCCTTCAAGGCTGAAACTGCCATTCTCATTAGCTTCATAAATCTAGATTAGACTTTTTGTGATTTGTGATATAGTCATACATACTTACTGTGGAGCTGCTGATATGCCTGCCAGAAGGGCCAGGGGAAGTGGCCTAGGGAGAGAAGAGCTGCCAAGTCCTTGCCTTGCCTTTACTTCTCGTGAAGACCACAGCATTCTCCAGAAGCATCCCTTCCCTTACCCCCCCCCCCCCCGCCCGCCGAGATTAAGTAAGTCCCCCAACCAGCAAGCCCAGACATACTCAGATTTCTAGAGAAAGGATACTTGATGACTGACCTACTTCAACCAGCAGGAACCCCTGGTACAACAGATGACCAGGGGAAGAGGAGCTTGGTACTCCCTTTTGAAAGGCACTCAGATCAGTGTAAACCATGAAATGCTTAGTCATGAAAATGAATTCACCCCTCATACTGTAATCTCCAGTCTATGAGTAAGTACGTGATAATATTAATAAAGATGACGATGATGGTTTAATTCTTACACATCTAGGGATCCACATTGTTTGCAGAGCAAAGTCACATTCCAGAGGCAGAATCAGCAACCACAAATTTATGAAGTGTTTACATTCTTTATTTTTATTCACCGAAGAACATTAGAGAGCTATGGTTCATAATCTGGGGCAACACTTTTTCAAAGCCCTCCCCTACATTCTCTGATTTTCCTGTATGGTCCAGGGTCTCTCCTATACCAGTGCTCTAACACTGTCCCTCCAGGCTCCATCTGCCTTACACTGAACTCTTCCTCTTTTTCTGTTTTTAAGATTTTTTACTTAATTTTATTTGAGAGAGAGAAAGCAAGAGAGCATGAGTGGGGGTGAGGGGCAGAGAGAGAGAGAGGAGAAGCAGACTCCTCACTGAGCAAGAAGCCTGACTCAGCGCTTGACTCCAGGACCCGGAGATCATGACCTGAGCTGAAGGCAGACACTTAACTGACTGAGCCCTGCAGACACCCCTTCTTCCCTGCTCTTCACTGTGCTAGATGCCTTGACTTCTAGTCCAGCAATCAAAAACACATCCTCTTTTTTTTTTTTTAAACACATCCTCTTTAAGTGGATGAGAGATGGGGACAGCTAGATAGGCATGGTGTTTACTATGTTGCTGGACTGGGATTTGGTTAACCAACTGAGCCACCCAGGTGCCCTGGACTGGGATTTGGAAGCGGAGAGGCAGGAGAGGCAGCCTACTTAATTTTAAACTTAATAATCTTTGCTGCATCACAATAGCTGCCCTTCATTATATCATTACCACACCGCAACCACATATTAGATGCAGTATTTGTGTTTTGTCATCGAAGTCTTACCAGCCCTGTTATAAAGGGGAGACATCTGAGCTTCAGAGAGAATTATTAATATTCCCATGGGCACATTGCCTAAAAGTGGAAAAGTCCAGGTCTGAATTCAAATCTGTCTTCCTCAAGAGTCTACACATCTGCCACATCTATCACTATGCCTGTTATCCTAAAAAATTAATTCAGGGGAAACAAGTCATTTGTATACATCATTTAGATTAGATACAGGCCAAAGCATCAAGGCGTAAAAATATGAATATGATTAAGTAAATTGTTATCCAGCAACTTAATATTAATAGACGTATGTGGCCATTGAAGCATTATAAAATAAATTGATAACAAATTCAATGAAGTTTGGTATAGCTATAATTATAATCATTTAAGACTAATTTGCATACACAGAATTAAAAATCATAAAAGTCATAAAGATTGCAAGATATGTCGATTAAGGTGAAGAGAAAGGGCTCAAAGTGTTTCTCTAAGATTAAACTTTAAATGACTTCTGCTTGTCTTTTGAAAGAAAGGTCGTCATTCCGGGATGTACTGATTCTGTTGACCACAAACCTGGCGAGCTCAGAGGCAAGCTGGGAAAGCTAAACTCTCATTAATCTGGTAGATCTAGCCATTTCATATTTTTCAGCTTATCCAGTTTCTATCCAAATAGTGAAATAACCTAAAACACAGTCAAACCTCTCCTCTCTTCCTCTCCTCCCTGCAGGGGGCACTGTGGGCCCATTAAAGTAGAAGAATGGCAGGGACCGGCCCCTGACAAGTGGTCAGTTAGCAATTTGACTTTCCTGCTCAGCCTATAGTCAGGACTGTTCCTCTGATACCGGGCACTGACCATTTCCTATTCTCCCTTTTCCTGCTCCCCAGACCACTCTGTTGGCCGTCCAAGGATAAAAGAGCCTCTGTATATGAAGTGTGACTTGGGGAGATGTGTGTCAAATCCTTTTTTTTTTAATTTAAATTTTAATTTCTATTATGTTATGTCACATTACAGTACATCATTAGTTTTAGATGTAGTGTTCCATGATTCATTGTTTGTGTATAACACCCAGTTATAGTACACACTGAGGCACCCTTTAATGTGGTTTTGATTTGAATTTCCCTGATGGATAATGATGATGAACATTTTTTCATGTGTCTCCTTTGGAGAAGTGTTTGTTCATGTCTTCTGCCCATTTTTTGACTTGATTATTTGTTTTTTGGGTGTTGATTTTGAGAAGTTCTTCATAGATCTTGGATATCAGCCCAAGACAGCACGCTACTGGCACAAAAACAGACACATAGATCAATGAAAAGAATAGAGAGTCCAGATATAGACTCTCAACTCTATGGTCAACAAATGTTCGACAAAGCAGGAAAAAATATCCAACAGAAAAAAGACAGTCTCTTCAATAAATAGTGCTGGGGAAATTGGACAGCTCTATACAGAAGAATGAAACTTGACCATTCTCTTACACCATACACAAAGATAAACTCAAAATGGATGAAAAATCTCAACGTGAGGTAGGAATCTATCAAAATCCTAGAGGAGAACATAGGCAGTAACCACTTTGACATAGGCCACAGTAACTTCTTTCAAGACATGTCTCCAAAGGCAAAGGGAAACAAAAGCAAAAATGAACTTCTGGGACTTGTTCAAGATAAAAAGTTTCTGCACAGCAAAGGAAACAGTCAACAAAACAAAGAGGCAGACCACGGAATGGGAGAAGCTATTCGCAAAGACACTATAGACAAGCCTTGCTCCTGAGGGAATGAAGACCGTAGGCTGAAGGGAATTTGGCAGGGAAGATATATTTGAAGCCAAGCTCTCTCAGCAGCTCAAAATCACCTTTGTGGTGGTGGGAAGACTGTCTTTCTGAGAGCCTGCATTTCCCTCAGAGGGAAATATTCTTTTTTTTTTCTTTTTCTTTTAAATAATCATTCCAATGCTTACCACTTTCACAAAAGAGTGGATTTTGAAAAGGAGACAGACCACAGCATATAAAACAGCCTGCTGCACTCACAGGTCAATTCTGGCATACTAAAGAAGTACCTCTTTGTTCTAGAAGTGCACGTCGGTTCTCTCTTACTAGACATCCGGTGTGAAAGTTCGTAATTTAACAACCTCTTCTCTTTGGCAGGTTTATTTTAAATTCAGTTGTTTTCTTTTATAGTTCGGCATAGGCGGCCTCACTTTGCTCCGAATGCTCACACTCTGAGCTCCCAAGAAGGTAAGGCATTCTGTGTCTAGGGGAGAGCTGGTGGTTGCTGGCGTGTCAGCCATCCATCCATGGATGCTTAGGCTGCTTCCCTATCTTGACTACTGCAAAAAGTGCTGTGAGGAACAGAGGGGTGCAGATATCTTTTTGAATTAGTGTTTTTGTTTTCTTCAGACAAAGATTCAGAAGTGGAATTGCTGCATCACATGACACTTCTATTTTTAATTTTTTGAGGAACCTCTGTTTTCCACCAGTTTTCATTCTCACCAACAGGCCACAAATGTCCCCTTTTCTCCATATCCTCGCCAAGACTTATTTCTTGTCTTTTCGATGATAGCCATTCTAACAGGTATAAGGCCATCTCTCACTGTGGTTTTGATTAACATTCTCCTGATGACTAGGGATGTTGAGCACCTTTTCCCATACCTGTTGGCCATTTGTAGGTCTTCTTTGTAAAAATATCTATTCAGATCTTCTGAGTTTTTAAAGGATTTTATTTGACAGAGAGAGAGAGAGAGAACACAAGCAAGGGGAGCAGCAAAGGGGGAAGGCAGAGGGAGAAGCGGGCTCCCCACTGAGCAGGGAGCCTGATGCGGAACTCGATCCCAGGACCCTGAGATCATGACCTGAGCTGGAAGCAGACGCTTAACATGCTGAGCCATCCAGGTGCTCCTCTTCTGTTGATTTTTAATCAGATTTTTTTTTTTTTTTTTTTTTGCTATTGAGTTGTAGGAGTACTTTATATATTTTGGATATTAACCCTTCATATATGATTTGAAGATATTTTCTCTGATTTGATAGGTTGCTTTTTCATTTTGTTGATGGCTTCCTTTGCTGTGCAGCTTTTTAGTCTGATGTAGTCCCACATGTTTATTTTTGCTTTAGTTGCCTTGCTTTTGGTGTAAAATGATTGTGAATGTTCTTAATGTCTGTGAATTATACACTTAAAAATAATTAAAATGGTAAACTTCATGGTTTTTGTTTTATCACAATAAAAAAATTACAAAACAAAGATCAACTTTATGTCTTCCTATAGATCAGCTTGCCACTTCCAAATCTAAAATGCCCTTCCTGATATTTGCTCCTAATCGATGTCCTTGCCTCTGTCTTGAATTCTACCCAGCCACTCTGGCCATGCTTGCACCAGAATCACAATAGAGCCCATTGCTGCCTGAACAGTCAGGCTCCCTCCCTCTTCATCTGGCTTCACTCTCCTTCGTGGAATGTTACCTTGCTTGAGATTTGCATCTTCCATCTATGCCCTTGACTGTCCCTCGCCTGTGACTGGGAGACTGTATATCACGCTTCACTCTCTCCCTCTGGCTTAGGTTCTTAATTTTGCTGCCCTGCTTATTTGAGGGCTGACAGGACAGATGCATGTGCCACACACTTCCTCTGCCTTATTACTGTCCCCAGGTCCCAGTACACGTGTGTGATGTCTGTGAAGGCAGGCTGGAGGCACTGCTTCAAATACCATTTTTTTAAAAAAGATTTTATTTATTTGATGGAGACAGAGAGCTCACAAGTAGGCAGAGAGGCAGGCAGAGAGAGAGGGGGAAGCAGGCTCCCTGCTGAGCAGAGAGCCCGATGCGGGGCTCCATCCCAGGACCCTGAGATCATGACCTGGGCTGAAGGCAGAGGCTTAACCCACTAAGCCACCCAGGAGCGCCCCCCCCCAACTTTTTAAGGTTTTATTTATTTACTTGAGAGAGGGAGAGCAAGAATTCGGGAGAGAGCACAGAAGCAAGGTTGGAGAGGGGCAGAGGGAGGGGGAGAAGCAGGCTCCCCTCTGAGCTGGGAGCCTAACACAGGGCTTAATTCCAGGACCCTGAGATCATGACCCAAGCTAAAGGCAGATTCTTAACCCACTGAGCCATCCAGGCGCCCCACATTCTCTTCGTTTTCATAGATTCAGACTTCTGTGGAAAAATTGATGCTTATGGTTTGGGAGGAAGTCATTTACCATATTCATCTATATCAAATGCTAATCAAAAATCTCAGCTCTCTTATGATGAAGAACATTACATGATACATATTGGTTGGAGATAACCACATTCTCATCCTGGTGACATGTCTCTATTTCAGGAATAGAGACTGTTGGATCCAAGTGTCCTGCTCTCTCCCCTTTTAGACCACTGAGTCTGCAAGGCAGCCTCAAAAACAACTAGTTGTTATGAAACCTATCAAGCCACAAGGGGATTCTTCCTTACTTGAGAACAATAAATTGTTATATGCTCAGTTGGAGAAGGCATTGCTTTCAGAGGAAGATCGTTTGCTACTTAAAGTATGCTTGACTTGATAGAATATCCAATACCTCCGGCCATCTCAAATGTTTGTTGAGAATGATGGTGATTCCACTAGCAGTAAATAAGCTTAGTGCAATTTAGACATGTCATTAGTTACTAAAAAAGAGATTCAGGGAAGCAACTGCTTTTATATTTATTCATTCATGCACTCGTGCATGGATTCCACGAGTACTATTGAGTATCTGTTGTATGTCAAGCACTGTTCTAGGAACTATGATTATAGCGGCATGAGGGTGAGTCCCAGGTCCTCTTTCTTTACTTTCTATTCTCGGAGTTTACGTATGAAATATTCTTGATCCCAGGCCCTCCTAAAACTCGAATGTTCTGGAAGTTGTTTGAGGTTGGCCAAGAAGGGAATGGAACCCTCCTCCTTATTCTCAGCCCAAACAGTCCTATTAGATGGCTTCTCTGACTCCTAACACAATTTCCCACATCCATCTGAAACAATGCCCATGGGTGAAGTCTTGTGGGAAAAAAAAATCGCCTTCTTTAAATTATAATATCACTTGTCTTCCCTGAAATAGGATTGACTGTTCTTTTTTCCTCTTTCTGAAACTCTTTTAGGAAATCCAAGTAACCACTAGAATTCTGAAATTTTAATATATATAATCTTTTAACTTTGGCTTATGTAAATCATAAAGCATTAGAGAAATTAGCTTTACAATCTTCCTTGCTAAAAAAAAATTAATTTTCTTTTAGTCTCAGCAAATTGGCTGAAGGGATTTTGGTAAAAGACAAACCTATTGGGGCACCTGAGTGGCTCAGTCGTTAAGCATCTGCCTTCAGCTCAGGTCATGACCCCAGGATTCTAGAATCAAGCCCCACATCAGGCTTCCTGCTCACTGAGAAGCCTGCTTCTTCCTCTCCCACTCTTCCTGCTTGCATTCCCTCTCTCGCGGTGTCTCTCTGTCAAATGAATAAATAAAATCTTCAAAAACAAAAAAAAACCCACAACAGTTAAAAAAAATACAAACCTATTATTACCACAGTAGGATTTATTGGAGACAAAAATGGGACCATTTGTTAGAAACTATAATACAGATTATATTTTGGTGTTTATACTTTCAGTGAAAATGTGTAAAACAAGACAATCCTTGTTGGAAATAAGATTTTAGAGTAGCAGGGTAATTTTAAGATCTACCGAGTCCATCCCAATTGAGAACTTTATTAAAAAAATAGTTATTGTATTCTATTTATGCTTAATATTAAGAATGTTAATTACTCAAGGAGTAATTAAAACTTTGCCTAAGCCCAAAGAGATTTCCCACTGGGGAACTGAAAAAAGTAGAAATTTCCCTTTGCATCTATAATTTAGAAAGAAAATTTCTAAATCATACAATTTAAAAGGATGTCTTTCTTGCTTCCTCCTTGGAAAAGGCTTGGGCTCGATATAACACTTACCTGATGATGTGGAATTTTGAAAAATTTCAGCAAGATATGGACAGTACAAGTACTATGAGTGCTGAGTAACGAGCATATCAATTCTACCCAGCACTGCAAACACCAGTGTTTCCTGGTTTCAATGGTGATAGTGTTGCTGCTATAACACAATACCACAAATTTAGTGTCTTAAAACACACATTTATTCTCTCACAATTCTGCAGCTCAAAAGCCCAAAATGAGCCTTATGGGGCTCGGAAGGTCCCCCTTCTTGTTCCTCCAGGGGACAGTCCATTCCTTGCCTCTACCAGCTTCTAGAGACTCCCACATTCTTTGGCTCATCACCACTGCCTCTCATCACTCCAATCTTTTCCTTCCCTCTTGAAAGCTTGTACTGCTCTCTCTCATAATGACCCTGGTGATTCCTTTGGACCCACCCAGATAATCCAGGATCATTTCCCGTCTCAAGATCTTTACCTTTACCTCTATGAAATCCCTTTTACCATGTAAGGTAACATTCACAGGTGCCAGGGATTAGGGTGTGGATATTTTTATATCCTTTATTCAGTCTATCACACTGAGCAACCAGAGCCAGTTATTTAACTTCTGTAAGCCTCTCAAATGGAGGAAAAATATATTTTGTAAACTCTACAAGGATGATACCCATGTTAGTATTTATGTCATCTCTAGCTCTGTGCATCTATGAAAATCTCATCCCAACCAGAAGAGTCTCCATCACTGATTTCTGAGCTTTATTTAGGCAGAATTGACAAATTTTACATCTATAAAGTATATAATACCATGTGAATATCTGACATATACTTTGTGAAATGATTACCACAATTAAATTGACACGTATATCAACTTATACAAAGCTACTCTGTGTGTGTGTGAGAATGCTTAAGGTCTACTTCTTAGCAAATTTCAAGCAGGCAACACAGCATGGTAAACCAGTCACCATGCTGTACATTAGATCTCCTAGAACTTATTCATCTTCTAACTGAATGCTTGTACCTTTGGCCAGCATTTCCCCATCTCCTCCACTCTTTCACCATTCTGCTTCTATGAGTTCAACTTTTCTTAAGGATTCCACATTTAAGTGAAGTCATGTAGCATTTTTCTTTCTCTGTCTGGCCAATTTCACTTAGCATAATGTCCTCTAGACTCATTCATGTTGTTGCAAAGGCAGGTGTCACTTGTACAGCAATTCCTTCTCAGCTGGAGACTCTCTTAAAGCTCTTATCTTAGCCAAAGAAAGGGATTGAGTCTATGCTTGATCTTAAAACAGAACCTAGCATCTCCATTGTCCATAATGCTGAGACAAGCTACACAGAGAGTAGGGCTCAATAAATACTTGCAGCTGAATGAAATTGCACATCATTGTACTCATATCATCTGATTCTTTCTGACCAAGCCCTGTCCCACCGGCGAGTCAAGGTTATGAGGGCTGAGTGAGAAATCACAGATTATAAAATGCAGTTGCGGGAAGGTATCCTTTGGCTTCTACTTAACCTACACATTCAGATATCCCAGAACAAAGTTTTATTCTCACCACCACAATATGCCAACAGTTGTAAAATCAGTAGCAGCTGATCCAGTTTGGAAATATGAGGGTGGATGTCACAGAATGGAACAAAGGGACATGGAGGTAAGGCAGTGAGTGTTTGGAATGGTATGTGGGTTGGAGAAGGAATTAAAGGACAGTGAGATACAGATTGACTATGCAGCTGGTATTTGCCAATTAATACTATAGCTGTGAAATAAGAAAAAAAAGAAAAGAAAAAGATGTGATAGCAAGTTAGTGATTACTTCAGGATGAAAGACTTACCAGTACATTAATTATTTGTTTTAAGCATTGGTTTTTACAGAACATCATGCTCATTAACAACTTTAAAAAGTGACAAGATTTAGGTACAGTCTGAAACTGATAATTAATTCGTACCATATATATCTTGTAATGTAACCAAAAAGCTGTGTAAATTTAGTTACAAAAATGTCATTATATACAAAGGTTACAACTTCTTTTGGGAGGTTGATTGATGGTGTTTGAAATGCTTCCAATTATTTTTAACATCTGCTTTTTGTTACAATATGAACAAACCTGAGGATGTTTAAAAGTAGGCATTAGGAGCACTGGGTGGCCCAGGTGACCGACTCTTTAATTTTGGCTCAGATCATGATCTTGGGGTCCTGGGATTGAGCCCTGCCCCATGTGGGGGCTCTGTTCTCAGTTTGAGATTCTTTCCCTCTGCCTCTTCCCCTACTCACTCTCCCTCTCTCTCTAAAATAAATAAAATCTTTTAAAAAATAAGCATTAAAATTTTTGAAAGTAGAGTCAATGGAAATTTTAAAACTGCTTCATAAACATTTTATTAAAATCTGTGAAATGCTAGGAAGGAGGCAAGATGGCAGGAAAGTAGGGGGCCTTGTTTGATCCTGGTCCCTTGAATTTCACTAGATAGCTATCAAATTCTAAACACCAGTAAATTCAACCTGAGTTGTAAGAAGAGAATTGCTGGAATTCTACAAATAGAAACTTGACCACTTTTTGCAAGGTAGGAGATGTGGAGAAGTGGATCTAAGGGGATAAATCCAAAGATAAATGGTGTGGGGGAGGGATCCTCTGTAAACTGGCCAGAGGAAAGTGATAGAGCTCTGGAGCACAAAATCGGGACTTTTAGAAGTGTGCTCCAATGAGAGACATCCCTGTCTGAAAGGTGCTCAGGTGGCGAAGTGGGACAGAATCCTGGGTGGGACAGTGTGGTCTCAGGATCCCCCAGGTCACAGAAAGGACAGGGGTGCCTGAGGCAGCAGAGTTCCCAAGCATCACAGTGGGGAAACTGGCCACAGATAGCAAGCTCGGGGAGTGGGCTCTTAGCTCTGTTTGACATAAACCGCAAACTACAGCATGATAGGGTGACCATCCTCCATACATGGGCCCTGCAAATGGCGGAAACTCAGCAGCCCTCCTCCTTCTCTTGGCAGAGGTGGCGTGTGGGTGCACACCACAGGAGTCTGCAGAGTTTGGTGCATACAAAAGTAAAGACTGCTCTTCCCTGAGGGTTAACTGAAGAAAGGGGGCCACGATCTTCCAGCTCCAGGGCTGGAGATCAGGGCTGGAGCATTTTATTTTCATCCTCTGGAGTGGCATGGAAAGCCTTTAGGGAACAAAATCCAGGTAGAACAAACCAAAGAAGCTTACACTGAGCCTGGCCCCCAGAAAGGGCTGGTACAACTCACCCAGGCAAAGACACCTGAGAATCAGTGCAACAGGCCCCTCCCCCAGAAGACCAGCAAGAACATCAGGCCAATACCAAGTTATGGAGCACACAGAATGGCAAAACACTAGTGCTAGGGGAAAAGAGTATATAGAATTCAAGTTTTTTTCTCGTGATTCCTTTATCTTTCAATTTAAAGTTTTCTGTGCTCACTTCGGCAGCACATATACAATTTAAAGTTTTCTTTTTTTTCCTTTTCAATTAGTTTCTTATTTTATCAACTCTTTGTTTTTACATCTTCTTTAACTTTTACTTTTATAGTCAGGTTTTATAGATATTTGGTTCTTTTCACTGTATTCAATTTTTTGGTATATATATATTTTGTAAATATATATATTTACATATTGTAATTATAAAGATAGAAAAAATATATATCATATGTATATGTATATAATATGTATACATACATACATATTATATATTTTTTCTATCTTTACAATTGTGTGATCAAGTGTCTACTAGTAAACAGACCAAGGACCAAGTGTATCACCTGTTCTGTTGACTTGTTTGATTATATTCTTTCCCTCCCTTTTTTTTCTTTTTTGGTTTCTGATTTCTTCTGATTTGTCTGGTGTATATTTCACTAGGGTCATGGTTGGTATATTTTTAAAATTTTTAATTCTTTATTTTTCCTTCTCTCATTTATCTATTCTTCTCTGGACTAGCTGGAGGGATGACTAGAAGAGAAATGACTAGAAGGAGGAATTCATCACAAAAGAAAGAACCAGAAGTAATACTTTCTGCCATAGATTTATATGGCTATAAGTAAAACAACAGACCTGGAATTCAGAATAATGATTATAAAGATGCTACCTGGGCTTGAAAAAAGCATAAAAGACACTAGAGAATCCCTTAGTACAGAAATAAAAGAACTAAAATCTAATCAGGCTGAAATTAAAATGCTTTAATTGAGATGCAGTCTAAAATGGATGCTCTAGTGTCTAGGGTAAATGAGGCAGAAGAGAAGTCAGTGACATAGAAGACAAAATATTGGAATGTAAGGAAGCTTAGAAAAGAGAAAAACAACTAAGGGATCATGAGGGGAGGCTTTGAGAAATCAGCAATACCATAAAGCAAAATAATATTAGATTGATTTGGGTCCCAGAAGAAGAGAAAAGACAGAGAGAGAGAGACAGACAGTATATTTGAGCAAGTCATAGCTGAGAACTTCCCTAATCTGTGGAAGGAAACAGGCATTCAAGCACAGAGGAATAGGGAACCCCCTGCCAAATCAACAAAAACAGATCAACACCCCAACATATAACTGTGAAGCTTGCAAATTTTGGAGATAAAGAGAAAATCCTGAACACAGCTTGAGACAAGAAGTCCTTAACTTAGAAACATTAAGATTGGCAGCAGACCTACCCACAGAGACCTGGAAGGCCAGAAAGGGCTGGCATGATAGGTATCTATATCATCTATACCTGTATGTATACCTATATACATTTTTTAAAAAATTCAGGGTACTAAAGGAGAAAAACATGCAGCCAAGAATCCTTTACCCAGCAAGGCTGTCATTCAAAATGGAGGGAAAGGTAAAGAGCTTCCAGGCAAACAAAAACTTAAGGAATTTGTGATCACTAAACCAGCACTGCAAGAAATATTAAAGGGGATTCTGTAAGCAAAAAGAAACCCCCATAGTAACGCAGAGCATAAAGGAAGAGAACAATATAAAGGAAATGATTTTACAGGCAATACAATGGCATTTAAATCATATCTTTAAACAGTTATTCGGAATGTAAATGGGCCAAATGCTCCAGTCAAAAGACACAGGATATCAGATTGGTTAAAAAAAAAAGCAAGACCCGGGCACCTGGATGGCTCATTGGGTTAAGGCTCTGCCTTCGGCTCAGGTCATGGTCTCAGAGTTCGGGCTCTCTGCTCTGCGGGGAGGCTGCTTCCTCCCCTCTCTCTCTTTCTGCCTGCCTCTCTGCCTACTTGTGATCTCTGTCTGTCAAATAAATAAATAAAATCTTTAAAAAAAAGCAAGACCCATCCATATGCTGTCTATAAGAGACTCATTTTAGATTCAAAGACATCTTCAGATTGAAAGTGGGGAGATGCAGAACAATGTATCATACTAATGGATTTAAAAAGAAATTTGGGGGATGCCTGGGTGGCTCAGTGAGTTAAAGCCTCTGCCTTCGGCTCAGGTCATGATCCCATGGTCCTGGGATTGAGCCCCGCATCGGGTGCTCTGCTCAGCAGGGAGCCTGCTTCCACCTCTCTCTCTCTGCCTGTCTCTCTGTCTACTTGTGATCTCTGCCTGTCAAATAAATAAATAAAATCTTAAAAAAAAAAAGAAATTTGGGGTAGCAATCCTTATTAGACACATTAGATTTTAAACCAATGACTGTAGTAAGAGATGAAGAGGGACACTATATCATACTTAAAGGGTTTATCCAACAAGAAGATTGTAAATATTTACAAATAACAATTGTAAATATTTACATTCCTAACTTTGGAGTAGCCAATTCTATAAACCAATTAACAACAAAATTAAAGGAACACATTGATAATAACACAATAACAGTAGGGGACTTTAACACCCTGCTTAGTACAATGGACAGATCATCTAAGTGAAAGATCAACAAGGAAACAAAAGGTTTGAATGACACACTGGACCAGATGGATTTCACAGATATATACAGAACATTCCATCCTAAAGCAACAGAATACACATTCTTCTTGAGGATATATGGAACATTCTACAGAATAGAAAACATACTGGGTCACATGTCAGGTCTCAATTGGTACCAAAATATTGGGGATTATTCCCTGCCTATTCTCAGACCACGATGCTTTGAAACTGGAATTCAGTCATAAGAGGAAATTTGGAAGGAACTCAGATACTTGGAGGTTAAAGAGCATCCTAATAAGGAATGCATGGGTCAACCAGGAAATTAAAGAAGAATTTAAAAAATTAAAGGAAACAAATGAAAATGAATACATAACTGTTCAAAACCTTTAGGATGCAGCAAAGGCCATCCTAAGAGGGAAGTACATAGAAATACAAGACTTTCTCAAGAAACTAGAAAAATCTCAAATATACCAGCTAAGCTTACACCTAAAGAAGCTGGAGAAAGAACAGCAGACAGAGGCTAAACCAAGCAGGAAACAAGAAATAATAAAGATTATAGTAGAAATCATTGAAATAGAAACCAAAAGAACAGTAGATCTGATCAACAAAATTAGAAGTTGGTTCTTTGAAAGAATTAGTAAGATTGATAAATCCCTAGCCATACTTACCAAAAAGAAAAGAGAATGGACCCAAATTTATAAAATTATGAATGAAAGAGGAGAGATTAAGATTAATGCCAAGGAAATACAAACAATTTTAAGAACATGTTATGGGTAACTATATGCCAACAAATTAAGCAATCTGGAAGAAATTGATGCATTCCTAGAAGCTTATAAACACACTTCAAGGGCGTCTGGGTGGCTCAGTGTGTTAAGCCTCTGCCTTCGGCTCAGGTCTTGATCTCAGGGTCCTGGGATCGAGTCCCGCATTGGGCTTTCTCCTCAGCAGGGAGCCTGCTTCCTCCTCTCTCTCTCTCTCTCTGCCTGCCTCTCTGCCTACTTGTGATCTCTCTCTGTCAAATAAATAAATAACATCTTTTAAAAAAAATAAACACACTTCAAAAAATGGCAGAAGACATGAACAGACACTTCTCCAAAGAAGACATACAAATGGCTAACAGACACATGAAAAAATGTTCATCATCATTAGCCATCAGGGAGATTCAAATCAAAACCACATTGAGATACCACCTTATATCAGTTAGAATGGCCAAAATTAACAAGACAGTAAACAACAAGCGTTGGAAAGGATGTGGAGAAAGGGGAACCCTCTTACAGTGTTGGTGGGAATGCAAGTTGGTGCAGCCACTTTGGAAAACAGTGTGGAGATTCCTTAAGAAATTAAAAATAGAGCTACCCTATGACCTGCAATGGCTCTACTGGGTATTTCCCCCAAAGATACAGATGCAGTGAAAAGAAGGGCCACCTCTACCCCAATGTTCATAGTAGCAATGGCCACAGTTGCCAAACTGTAGAAAAAACCAAGATATCCTTCAACGGACAAATGGATAAAGAAGATATGGTTCATATATACAATGGAGTATTATGCCTCCATCAGAAAGGATGAATACCCAACTTTTGTATCAACATGGACGGGACTGGAAGAGATTACGCTGAGTGAAATAAGTCAAGCAGAGAGGGTCAAGAATCTATGGTTTCACTTACTTGTGGAGCATAAGGAATAACATAGAGGACAGTGGGAGATGGAAGAGAAGTGAGATGGGGGAAATCAGAGGGGGAGACAAACCGTGAGAGACTGTGTACTCTGAGAAACAAACTGAGGGTTTTGGAGGGGAGGTTGGGTGAGCCTGGTGGTGGGTATTATGGAGGGCACGTATCGTATGGAGCACTGGGTGTGGTGCATAAACAACGAATTTTGGAACACTGGAAAAATTAAATTAAATTAAATTAAAAAAATAAATACCAAAACTGAACCAGGAAGAAATAGAAAACCTGAATAGACCCATAACCAGCAAGGAAATTGAAGCAGAAATAAAAAATCTGCCAACAAATAAGAGTCCAGGGCCAGGTGGCTTCCCAGGGGAATTCTACCAAACATTTAAAGAAGAACTAGTACCTATTGTTCTGAAGCTATTTCAAAAAATAGAAATGGAAGGAAAACTTCCAAACTCATTCTATGATGCCAGCATACCTTGATCCCAAAACCAGATAAAGACCCCACCAAAAAGGAGAATTACAGACCAATATCCCTGACAAACATGGATTCTTATGAAGATACTAGTCAATGGGACCCAACAGTAAATTAAAAGGATTATTCACCATAACCAAGTGGGATTTATTCCCACTTGCAAGGTGCAAGGGTGGTTCAACATCTGCAAATCAATCAAAATAATACATGTCATTAACAAAAGAAAGGACAAGCACCATATGATCCTCCCAATTGATGCAGAAAAAGCATCTGACCAAATATAGCATTCCTTCTTGATTAAAACTCTCTGCAGTGTAGGGGTAGAGGGAATATACTTCAATATCATAAAAGCCAGCTATGAAAAATCCACAGCAAATATCATTCTCAATGGGGAAAAACTGACGGCTTTTCTCCTCAGATCAGGAACATGACAGGGATGCCCACTCTCACTACTGTTATTCAACATAGTACTAGAAATCCTAGCCTCAGAAGTTAGATAACAAAAAGAAAGACAAGGCTTCTGAATTTGCAAAGAAGAGGTCAAACTCTCACTCTTTGCAGATGACATGATACTCTGTAGAAAATCTGGAAGACTCCACTCCAAAATTGCTAGAACTCATACTGGAATTGCATTTCTGTATACTAACAATGAGACAGAAGAAAGAGAAATTAAGGAATCGGTCTCATTTACAATTGTACCAAAACCCATAAGATCCCTAAGAATAAAAGTAACCAAAGAGGTAAAGGATCTGTACCTTAAGTACTATAGAACACTTAGGAAAGAAATTGAGGAAGACACAGAGAAATGGAAAAACATTCCATGTTCATGGATTTGAAGAGTAAATATTGTTAAAATGTCTTTGCTACCCAGAGCAATCTACATATTCAATGTAATCCCAATCAAAGTACCACTGACATCTTTCACAGAGCTGGAACAAATAACTCTAAAATTTGTATGGAACCCAAAAAGACCCTGAATAGCCAGAGGAATGTTGAAAAAGAAAACCAAGGATAGGGGCATCACAATTCTGGACTTTAAGTTGTATTACAAAGCTATGATCAAGACAATATGGTATTGGTACAAAAACAGACACACAGATCAATGAAACAGAGAACCCAGAAATGGACCCTCAACTCTATGGTCAACCAATCTTTGACAGAGCAGGAAAGAAGATCCAATGGAAAAAAGACATCTCTTCAACAAATGGTGCTGGGAAAATTGAAAAGCCAAACATGGACCATTTTCTTACACCATACACAAAAATAAACTCAAAATGGATGAAATACCTAAATGTGAGATGGGAATCTGTCAAAACCCTAGAGGAGAACACATGCAGCAACCTCTTTGACCTTGGCTGCAGTAACTTCTTGCTAAACACATCTCCAAAGGCAAGGGAAACAAAAGCAAAAATGAGCTATTGTGACTTCATCAAGATAAAAATCTTCTGCACAGCAAAGTAAACAGTCAACAAAACTAAAGGCAATCTATGGAATGAGAGAAGATATTTGCAAATGACATATCAGATAAAAGGCTGGTATCCAAGATCTATAAAAAACTTATCAAACTCAATACCCCCCAAAACAATAATCTAGTCAAGAAATGGGCAGAAGACATGAACAGACATTTCTCCAAAGATGACATACAAATGGCCAACACACATATGAAAAAAATGTTCAACATCATTTGGCATCAGGGAAATACAAATCAAAACCACAATGAGACACCACCCTATACCAGTCAGAATGGCTAAAATTAACAAGTCAGGAAACAACAAAGGTTGGCAAGGATGTGAAGAAAGGGGAACCCTCCTACACTGTTGGTGGGAATGCAAGCTGGTACAGCCATTCTGGAAAACAGTATGGAGGTTTCTCTAGATGTTAAAAATAGAGCTCCCCTACAGCCCAGCATTTGCACTACTGGGTATTTACCTCAAAGATACAGCTGTAGTGATACAAAGGGGCACATGCACCTCAATGTTTATATAGCAGCAATGTCAACAATAGCCAAACTATGGAAAGAGCCAAGATGTCCATCAATAGATGAATGGATAAAGAAGATATTATATATATATGTAAATGTGTATGCATATACAGATATATGCATACAAACAAAGGAGTATTACTTAGCCATCAGAAAGGATGAATACTGGGGCACCTGGGTATGTCTCATACCATAATGGCTCAGTCATTAAGCTTCTGCCTTAGGTTCAGGTCATGATCCCAGGGTCCTGGGATTGAGCCTTGCATCAGGCTCCCTGTGCCCAGTGGGAAGCTGCTTCTCCTTCTCTCACTCCCCCTGGTTGTGTTCCCTCTCTTGCTGTCTCTCTGCCAAATTAAAAAAAAAAGTGATGAATACTTAAATTTACACTGACATGGACAGAACTGCAGAGTATAATGCTGAGAGAAATAAGTCAATCAGAGAAGGCAATTATCATGTGGCTTCACTTATTTGTGGAATATAAGAAACAGGGCAGAGGATCATAGGGGAAGGAAAGGAAAACTGAATGGGAAGAAATCAAAGAGGGAGACAAACCACGATTAACTATGGGAAACAAACTGAAGGCTGTTGGAGGAGAGGTGGGTTTGGGTGGGGTAATTGGGTGATGGGCATTGAGGAGGGTGCGTGATGTGATGAGCACTGGATGTTTTATGCAACTAATGAATTAATGATTTCTACATCTGAAACTAAGAATGTACTATATGTTGGCTAATTGCATTTAAAGGAAAGAAAATAATTTTTAAAAATCTGTGGAATATTAACGTAAAGAATTTCAGACCGTGGCCAGTGAACAGAAATTATTAAGATGAAACTGGTCCTAATTTATTTAAAGTTCTTAGATCCAAAACTCATAAAGCTAAAACATGTATCTGTTAAAATTCTCCCAGTGAATTTTAAAATGTTACCATTGGTTTACGGGGCAAAAGGCAACTAGCTGTTCAACTAATGAAAACTCGAAGACAGTTCTCCAGGAATAAAACTCAGAGATCTATCACTTCATGGTGCATAGCTGGATATAGACTGGAGGAGCTAAGAGGAAGATAGGTATTTTTTTAGGACACTCATATATATTATTGCAATAGAGATATTGCCAAGGAGAAAATTTCTTGCAGGTGAGCATTACCTTGGATAAATTCATAGTTCTCAGTTTTGCTAGGCTCAGAAAAATAAATATTACTGGTTTGTTTGAAATTGATGAAATTCTGGGGGCGATTTATTCAAAGCAAAATAAAAAGACTAATAGATCTGAAAAATATTATTTATTTATAATGGGAGTGATAGCTGGCAGAATAATTTGGTACCTGCATTTGCTCAGGGCACTCTGTCCTGGTATCTGCTCTGAAGAGTAAATCAAAGGCTAAGCACAGAGATGGAAGAGGGTTAGTTATTGACCAATGAGGAAAGCTCTTTGCAACTCTGGAGACATAGTCATCCAAATACTGGATCCTCCTCAGTAGCTCTCTGGTGTCTCAGGTAGTTGAGGGCCTGTCTGGTCTTCTTGATATATGTATGTTACACCTCTACAAAGCTTATCTGGCTGATGCATATATATATGAAGTATTTTAAGGTTGATTAAACTCATCAGCATTTTGTTAATTCTCTTTTTTTATGTTAGATGGTCATATTTTCTGAACTTACCCTTAAGTTTTCAGATGTTTTCTTACATTGCTCTACAGATTGGCTATGTATATCTTAGTATTTAAATGGAAATTTTGTCTTTTGGTTTGTTTACCTACTACACCAATAGCACATGACAAATCTCAAAGGCAAACTATGTAACTTCCCAGCTAAAAACCCTTCAGTGATTTCCTGCTGTCCATGCAGTAAGGCCTAAACTTCTTAGAATGGTAGACAAGTGCTTCATGGGCTGACCCTCTGATTTTCTCTCCAATCTTATCTTTTGCTATGGACTCAACCCTTCCTTTTTCATGCTAAGGCCATGTGAAACTTTTTTTGAGGTTCCTCTAACATGTCATGGGATTTCATAGCAATCCTCTCTATACACGCATGCATACTTCTGCCTGGGATGTCCTTGATTTCTCCTGCTGACTTGGAAATACTTTTCTTAAGAAGTCTTTTCAGTCTCCTCAAGTTTCAGAATCAGTCACTCCTTTCTTTTATCTGAATATTTCTATCACAGCATCTTTAGCATTGTAGTACATTTACTAATTCATATATGTGTCTAGACATCAAGATGTTTTGTATATTCATTGCCAGAAGCAATCTCTTGCATATAGCAAGCATTCAATGAATATATGTTGAAAACATGAATAAAACCCTAAATCTATAAATTTTCCATCTATAACACTGAAAGGAGAAAGGAGAATAAAAGGAGAAAGATGGAGGCTACATGTTAAAATCTTTGAAAGACAAAGCCAAGGCTGCTCAGATATTGGAAAATTCCCATGATTAGAGAAAGGAATATGATGGAGAAGAGATTTCTGAAGCAGATTAAATGGTATGATGACCCTACCATATTTTACCTCCCAAATTTTGATAATTGTGTCTATTTATCCATACTTGGAAACTTCTTTACCATTCTTTCTCTCAGTTCTATCTTCTAGAAATTTACTTCTTTCTGAAGTATATCCTTAGGAAAATGTTTTTCTTTTAATTTGTTTAATGTACATTCACTTTTCCTTTTTTTTTTTTTTTGGTAAAAAATTGAGTATAGTTGACATGCAATGTTACATCATTAGCTTTAGGGAGACAGCACAGTGATCCAACAAGGTTCATATATTCCCCACAAGTGTAGCTACCATTGGTCCTCACCCGTCACTACTACAGTGTCCCTGCCTACTTAATGCTGTGCTTTTTGTTCCCATATCTTACTCATTCCATAACTGGAAGCCTGTATCTCCCTCTCTCCTTCAACTATTTTTTGTAACTCCCCACCTTTCTCCCCTCTGGCAACCGTTAGTTTGTTCTCTGTATTTATATGTCTGATTCTGCCTTTTGTTTATTTATTTACTTATTTAGATTCCACATATGAATGAAATAATGGTATTTGTCTCTCTCAATATGACTTATTTCACTTAGCAGTATACCTTGTAGTTCCATCCATGCTTCCCCAAATGGCATGAACCCATCCCTTTCTATGGCTGTGTAATATTCCATTGTCTATATATACACATCTTCTTTATCATCTGTTGATGGACACATTAGTTGCTTCCACATCTTGGCTATTGTAAATAATGCTACAATAACCACAGGGGCGCATACATCTTTTCAAATTAGTGTTTTTGTTTTCTTTGGATAAATACCTACTAGTGGAATTATATCATATGGTATTTCTATCCCACCAACAGTGCAGAAGGGTTCCTTTTTTCCACATCCTCGCCAACACTTGTTCTTTCCCAAAATTGTCTTGTCACTTATAATACTGTTATTCTTTATTCATATTTTGATACCTTTAAAGGAACCACAATGTAACTGACAGCTGGCCTCTGTAAATATTTATTTTATATTATCCATCTAATAATTTCAGTATGTGAAATTTTTCACGTCTTATTCAGACATTTCAGTTTCTGATGACTTTTGCCCATGGTGCTTTACTTGCTCATGTGTTCTGCCATTTCATACTGGGAACTCTATTTGGCTGATTTGGGGCATCCTGAGTTCTGAGTTGAGGGGATACTTATCCATGGAGGACTTGTATTCCATTCTGCCAGGTGCTCCTGTTCACTATCAGCCCGAGACCCCTTTAAATGTTTGGTATTTCCTGGATGCTGTAGGTAGTGTAATTTGAACCACACATCCAAGTGAAAGGGTCATGTAGCTCTGACCCACGAGTACGCAGGTATACACTGAGAGTAGTTCACAGAAAAACTGTAGTTTAAACCATGTGAAGTAAACACAGATCTTTGGAAATAATTCCACTAAAAGGGAGCTCACTCTCCCTAATGGTCATTTCATACAAAATCCATCTACTGTGGTGTTTCATACAAATTCCATCCTTATTAATAGATTGGTGAAGGGTATGCCTCTTTTTAGATGTGAACACTTTTTTTTTTTCCTGGAATGCTATTAAATGGGAATAAGCCAGCCACTTTTCATGTAAATATACTGGTAGAGATTATAGATCTCTGTAGGAGTTTGTTGTTTTCCAGGATAGAGACCAGCCGTAGATTAACCAAAAGACTCTCCTAAGGATATCTAGTTTAGATTTACCTTGGGGAACCACTACCTCATGCATATTGGGCCAAAAAGAAGCCAGGGTCCCTTGAGCAGCTTCTCTATTTCAGTATTTGAAGGACTCGCCAGAGAGTTGGGAATCCTAACACATCATGGTAAAAAGCTCCTTCTCTGTAAACCTGAAAGTTGCAACATATATAGATCTTCAGGGTGGTTATTAATAAACTGACTCTATGGGGTAGGAGTGGAGGCAGTGGCCGGGGAGGAGCTAGGGGAATGGGAGGGGGAGGAAGAGGAAGAAGAAGAAACAAGGCTCTACCTCCCTTCCCTTCTGATACCTTGAGATCAGCTGAGACCTCATAACTAGGTTGGCACTCAGACATTAGTCTTTTCTTTATGTAAGATCCCTAAGCATTCTCTTACTTTTGTATGATCTCAGCTACACATTTTTTTGTGTGTGTGTGAAATATATCTGGCATCTAGATAGATGTTCCATTGCAGGAGGATTAAAAAACAAAACAAAACAAAAAAACCCACGTCTCCCCTACTGCTAGAAGCAGACTATCTTATTCTTGATTCTTAGTAGGTAAGTGTGATGCTTTGTTAAATTCAAAAATAATCATATTCATCATATCATTATTAAAAACAAAGGCTTGAGAGATACTGTCATCTTCATTTCTGAGCAGTGGTTTGTTCCAAATATAAGCATTTTATAAGCCGATCTTTTTGTTCATTCTGTGGCTTCAGAATTTCAAGAAAACCATGCAAGAGAAATAGCATCAAACAGTTCCACAAGCCTTTTTAATTTTCTTTCCAAAGCAAATTTAGATAATATATGGTTGTTTGTAACTTGGTACCTTTGCTAGAATGCTTTTCTTTGTATTAGCAAGCAAAAAAAAAAAAAAAAAAAAAAATCTCTGACACCTTTAAAACTGAAATACTTTCTCCTGGAGCTTCAGTGTTATCTCCTTAGTGTAAATAAATCTGAAAAGCTTTGCAGACAAATGTTTGAAAATGAATTTTATATTTCTACAATCTCACAAGGGAAATTATCTTTAAAGAAATCAGTCTCATTGACTTGGCAGCTTTATTAAATTTTAATCACCTTTTCAATATTTTCATTGTTGAGGAGTACATATTCCCATAAGGTAAAGATTCAGCCACCTAGAACTTGAAAGATAAATATATAATATTCATAAAAGTTATATAATCCTTATACAGTGATTGAGTAATAGAATTAAATAGTACTGTCAGCACTGAATCTATTAGTGAGACCAAGAGTCATAGCAGGTAACTCTTTTCAACAAACTGTACCAGTAAAATATCATAAGAAAACTGATTCAGAATAGTTGGGAAGACAAAACTTCAAATCTAATTAATCCTGAATACTATTTAATTACTCAAATCAACTGTCATGCTAATTCACATTCCTTCTCTCACAGGGAAAGAAGACCTGTAAAAAATACTTCATTTAATTAATAATTAAATGAAGTAATATATAATTAACATATAAAAATTTACATATTTAATGTATACAGCTTGATTAATTTGGGAATAAGTATACAATAGTAAAACCATCACCACAATCAATGCCAAAACATATCTATCACTTCCAAAAGTTTCCTCCTGTCCTTTTTTTTTTTTTTTTGGTGGTAACAACACTTAACATAAGATATACCCTTGTAGCAAATGTTTAAGAATACAATACAGTGTTGTTAGCTATAGAAACTATGGTTCACAGTAGGTGTCTAGAACTTACTCATCTTGCATAACTGAAACTTTATACCCTTTGACCAAAACCTCCCCATTTTGAAGAGATCTTAATGTGACCTGATTTTTAAAATTACCCTTATTCAGAACAGGTATTCAATCTTCATTTAATTCTTCATCTCAAAGAGAAACAATGATTTCTACTTATTTTAAATAATAAATTATTGTATATAATTTCTAAGTGAAAACCAATTAGTGAGTCAACAGTCATATTTAACCACAATAGAAAATACATATCTTTCTGTTTTTAGAAATAAGTAACTGCTTTGGGGCTCCTGGGTGGCTCAGTTGGTTAAGCATCTGGCTTTTGATTTCAGTTCAGGGCATGGCCTCACAGTCATGAGATTGAGCCCCATTTTGGGCTCCATGCTCAGCACCAAGTCAGCTTGGGATTCTCTCTCTCCAGTTCCCTCTGCCCCTCCCCCTGCAAAGAATAAATAAAATCTTTAGAAATAAGTAGCTGCTTTTATCAGTCTGCAGAGGGTTGTTGAGCTTCTGCTCTTCCTAACATTCTGGGCTTATGGAGAACAACCAAACAGAATAATGGTGCATTAGCCTCTCAAGAATCTAAGTGCTGGACAAATGAAACATTAGACATAACTACTACCTCTGAGCCAAAAGGTATATTTTTTTAAAAAATTAACATTACAATGAAAAAGAAAAAGAACAATATTTTCCTTAATTTCATTATAATAGATATAGAACAATATATATTCTTAAAATGCATTAAAAGTATAATGACCCTATTTAATTCAGTGTAAGAAAATGTCGGTCTACACAGAAAAGCATAGGGTGTTACCTGACTTTGCAGATGTGTGAGCTTTAGCTCCTTTCCAACAGAAGACAGTATGTGCTGGATCCAGGTTTTTCCAGCTCTGAACATGGCCCGGAGCATCCACTGTCAGGCTCCCATCACCTCACAGACTGAGAAGAGATTTCTTTAACAAGGGTCCTATCATTTCTTGGTGGAACTCATTGGGACAATCTAAGTTAGACCTTCTGAATTATTTCAGTGAACTCTGTGTTGAATGGGCCTTTATATATATGGTACATACTGCATTGGGTCACTTGTGTTCAAAGATTAATCATATTGATAATGAATTTACTCTTTAAAAATATGTATTAGTGTTGACACAATGATACAAAGTGAAACAAAATCCATTTAGTGAAAACAAGACTATGTTGTGTATGGATCTGAAAATAATAAATTCATAAATTAACGAGTACCAATGTTTAAAAATATATATGTTGATTAGAAAAACCACCCTAAATGAGAGCTAATCCTCTGTCTTCATAATGAAAAGGTACAAAAAAGCTTTTTGGTCAACATGAATGTACAAGCATAATGGATGTTAATAAGATAGTCAATGTTTGCTTCAACTATGTAATAATGAATTCAGTTATATAGTCATATTTAAAATCACCTTTTAAAATATGTCTATTTAGAAATATTCTCATTTCAGAAATGATTTTGCTTAAATTCTTTACTTATGTTTTGACA
>ML110995.1:80642-92662 GCA_003697995.1 Taxidea taxus jeffersonii | reverse complement strand
TTTTTTTTTTTAATCCTCATGATTTCCTACAATCCTCAAACAATTCCTAAAGGCAATAGGAAGGAAGACGGAAGGGAGAGTTTGGGTGTTGGGGGAAGGGATGGGAGAAAATAGGTCCTTCCCTGAACCTTCCCAAGGAGATCACAGCTGCAAAGGACTCTGAACCTCAACACAAGATGCACAAAGAATTATTAATACAAAAATTTGCTCCTGGGGCGTTTGTGTGGCTCAGTTGGTTAAGAGTCTGCCTTCAGTTCAGGTCATGATCCCAGGGTCCTGGGATTGAGTCTCGTGTTGGGCTCCCTACTCAGCGGGAAGTCTGCTTTTCCCTCTCCCTCTGCTGCTCCCCTGGCTGTGCTCATGCATACATGTGCACTTTCTCTCTCAAATAAATAAACAAATAAACCTAACCCTCCCCCCCCCACACACACACATGTAAGAAAATCTGTCTCCAGGGAAGAACTCTTTCATTTTGGATTTAGTCTGTATTTTGCAATTTATATTCTAGATCTATAATTTATTCTAGATTATAAGAAGAGGCTACATTGCAGAGTAGTTAGTAACAGAGACTAGGGAGTCAGAATGCCTGGGTTTGAACCTTACCAGCTGTTTAGCCTAGGGCAGGGCACGAATTCTCTGCACCTCAGTTTGCTTACCTCTAGCGTAGGGATCATAAGGCTGAGGGTTGATAGGACGATGAAGCTAATCTCTGTCAAGCACTCTAAAAGGTGCTCGGAATGTAAGACAGTTTCCTATTTTTATACAGCAAGAGAAGCCTTAGGAATCCTCTGGCCCTCTTCTCTCACTGCATTGGAGAGGAAAGGGCAACCAAAGGGTTAAAACAATATCCTACTTAGTTACAGCAACTTCTTGCGTTAGATTTCATGGGGGAAAACCCACGAATCCATTCAAACTCTACATCCTGGTTTTAGTTTAGAAAATATGGAAGTGGTCGATTTAGAATTGGAATGTAAGTTTCTTTTTTTTTTTTTTGTTAGAGAGAGAGAGAGAGCGAGCGAGCGAGCACAGGCAGAGAGGCAGGCAGAGGCAGAGGGAGAAGCAGGCTCCCCGCCGAGCAAGGAGCCCGATGTGGGACTCGATCCCAGGACGCTGGGATCATGACCTGAGCCGAAGGCAGCCGCTCAACCAACTGAGCCACCCAGGCGTCCCTGGAATGTAAGTTTCTTAGCTGCCTACCCAGACCCACAAGGCAGGGCAGCGTCATGGTTAATAACCCACACTCTAGAATTATCCACTTGGGTTCAAATCTTGACTTTGCCATTTGTTGGCCACATGACCTAGAAAGTTTCTTAACCTCCCTCAGACTCAGTTTTCTTCATCCATAAAATGAGAACAATAACAGTACCTGTCTTCCCAAAGGGTTTTGCTCTTAAATCAGGATTCAATAGGTGAAGGCATGTGTCAAATTCATGGGTTAAGAATTACATGTGCTACGCATCCAAAGATTGTCTGCCAACATCGTTTGTTCTAATTCACTACTCACATAACATCATGTTCTCCAGGTGCCCAAATTCTGAACTTATAATTGTTAATATTATCTTCTAATTTCATTCATTTATTCATTTATGAATTTTTTATTTGAGTAGAGTTGGCCTCAATGTTATATTAGTTTTTGGTGCACAACATAATGCTTTGGCAAGTTTATACATTATGCTACATGATGTTGTAATTTTATTTTATTTTATTTTTTTTAAAGTTTTTATTTATTTATTTGAGAGAGAGAGCATGAGAGGAGAGAGGTCAGAGGGAGAAGCAGACTCCCTGCCAAGCAGGGAGCCTGATGTGGGACTCGATCCCAGGACTCCAGGATCATGACCTGAGCCAAAGGCAGTCGCTCAACCAACTGAGCCACCCAGGCGCCCCAATGTTGTAATTTTAAATCACTGTGACTGCAACAGACATACTGTTGGATAACAGAATGGAGTTACTGTATTTGAGTCTGGCTCACCTACACTTCAAAACTTTTCATTGAATGTTAAAAGACAGAGAAAGAAATAGTAGTACATTCTTATGGAGGACATTTTGAAGAAACTAAAACAGCCCTTGAGCTTACACTAATATGCCTGGCAAATCAATAGACCAAACTCGACGACTATGTGACCACTTATTCTGACTGCTTAGCTTTCAAAGTTGTATCATTATCATTGTTACAGGTTTATTGAATACAAGTTTCAGCACCCAACTTTGCCTTTAATCTTAACAATAATAGCTAGACTTCTTCCATAATGATAAGGATAGACAGGCAAAAATGATTAATTTTTTTTTTAACATTCTCCCCTTTCATTGTAGATTGAATAGCCATTCTACTTTCCAGGGTTCTTTTTATTTTAAAAAAGTTAAAAAGGGGGTGTCTGGGTGGCTCAATCAGTTAAGCGTCCAGCTCTTGGTTCTGGCTCAGGTCGTGATCTCAGGGTCTTGGGATGGAGCATCATGCTCAGCAAGGCGTCTGCTTGAGATTCTCTCTCTCTCTCTCTCTCTCTCTCCCTCTGCCCCTCTCCTCTCTAGAGCACTTGCTGTCTCTCTCTCCCTCTCTCTCAAATAAATCAATGATAAAAACAAGAGTTAGAAAGAGTGTAGGAGCCATGTATCATTGTATGATAGAGTGAAAAGTCAGTCAACTCTAAGCCCTATTGCTCCAGTTCTAGGGGTATCATATATCCTGACTTACCAGTATAGAACAAGTTTATGCCTATTGTTCTGGAAGAACTAGTAATAACATTCACATTTACTCTCACAATTGACCTTCTTTAAGCAATACATTATTCAGTGACTTTATCCAGTTCCTCACCAGAGGCAACTACTGTCCTTAGTTTCTTATGTATATTTCTAAGCTGTACATATACAAAAATACATAAACATATGCATGCATCCTTCCTGTCCCTATTTTTTGCCCAAGTGGAAACCCCTGCTTTGCAGCCTGCTTTTTTTCCAGAACTGATATTCAGTTGCTATGCACCTGCACAGCTGGGTATATCATCAGCAACCATTCTGATGGCTTGGTACCTTGTGTGATTCTAGTTGTTAAATATTTTCAATATTAACTCTGTTATTTTCTCTTACAATTGATCCACATTAATGCATATTCTTTGCACAAACTTTTTTTTAAAGATAGCTTTTATTTTATTTTTTATTTTTAGAACAGTTTTAGTGAAAGGATTATACAGAGGGTTGTCCTATAGTTTGCCTCTAGTTTCCCCTTATTAACACTTGACATTAGTTTGTAGGACCTTTTTAACTTTTAATGATTTAAAGATTGGGCTTCTACTTTTTTTTTAAAGATTTTATTTATTTATTTGACAGAGAGAGATCACAAGTAGATGCAGAGGCAGGTAGAGGGACAGGAGGAAGCAGGCTCTTCGCTGAGCGGAGAGCCCGATGCGGGGCTCGATCCCAGGACCCTGGGATCATGACCTGAGCCGAAGGCAGAGGCTTAACCACTGAGCCACCCAGATGCCCTGGCCTTCTACTTATTCTTAAGAAGCAGTATTTTACATCTGGAAGACTTCAGAGTTCAGGACATTTTAAGTAAATCAAACATTTCATCTCAAATTACTTAAGTTTCTTTTCTAAAGTCATTTGAAGCAATTCACTATTATTTCCATCTGTATGTAGCTAGATAACATTTAGTCCAAACTACTCCCACTCATTGCTCTGTAATTACACAGGTGTAATTGTAGAAATGCTCTTGATAGAAACGAATTTCCTTTAGCTCCCATATATTTCTCCTTCCTCAGATTTATGTTATCTTCACTGGCATAAACTTACCACATTCGCCACGTCCCCTAGGAAGATGGCTGCGAGCAAAAAAAGGTTTTGCTACATCCTCTGGGTTTCTAGTTCATAACTCTAGATTCCAGAAAATCTTTCTTTGCTTTTAACAACTTATATGAAGAGAATGGATCAAGTACATGCTTCAACAAAGGTTGAGATGACATTTAGGACAGACATCAAGAAACTGTGCACATTAAGAAAATGTTTCTCTTTGTAGCAGTTTGGCTATGTATTTTCATATGGAAACTTAAAAACACCACATGACTTTTGTTGATAACAGGGTTTTGCTTGGTTTTGGATTTATTTTTGTAGTCCTCATACTTTTTTTTTTTAAGATGTTATTTATCTGAAAGAGAGAGAGTGAGTGTAAGTTGGTGGGGGGGGAACAGAGGAAGAGGGAGAAGGAGGCTCCCAGCTGAGCAGAGAGCCCAACATGGGTCTTGATCCCAGCACCCTGGGATCATGACCTGAACTGAAGGCAGATGCTTAATGACTGACCCACTCAGGTGTTTCTGCACTGCTCTTACTTTTAAATATATATTGAATATTAGATTAATCCCATGGTTCTCAATGAGAAGAACTTTGGGCAATGTCTGGAGAAATCTTTGATTGAAATGACTGACTGATGGGGCTCCTGGGTGGCTGAGTGGTAAGCATCAGCCTTAGACTCAGGTCATGATCCCGGAGTCCTGGGAGAGAGACCCACAACAGGCTCCCTGCTCTGCAGGAAGCCTGCTTTTCCCTCGCCCGCTCTCCCTGCTTGTGTTCCCCCCTCTGATGTCTCTCTGTCAAATAAATAAATGAAATCTTTAAAAAAAGAAATGATTGACTGAGGGAGTGCTCTTGGCATCTAGTGTGTAGAAATCAGAGATACTGCTGAACATCTCACAATGCACAGGACAGCTCCTCAACAAAGTATTATCAGTCCAAATAGTCCCAAAGCTGAGAAGCCCCGAGTGAGTGAATCTTACTGCTCCTGGGTTATTAGAAACACCTTACCAGAAAGTCCACCTTTAATTTTTGTAATAGAATATAATCCAAGACATATAAACAACTGTGCAAAAAAACCAAATAAAACCCCCAAACCCCTAGGAAATACAAAAAAACCCCACCATTAGAGATTGTTTTCAAAGTTCCATGTCTTTGAAAGTCTCATTTTTGTAAAGTTTCATTTAAAAAGCACAAAAGAAATAAAACAACGGTGAATCATGGGTTACTAATAATTTTTAAATAACTGAAGGCTCCCTTTACCTCCATAAGATGTATTTGTGTTACTTTTGTAATTAAAGCATAAAGAGAGCAAACCGCCCTTATGCATGCTGTCATTCTTCCCTATACAGAGCCCAGGGAAAAAGAGAAGAAAGTCATTTGCTCTTGATCGTATGTAATGCTTTTAATCATGAGGGAGACAGCAATTAATAAGAGTTTACCCAACTTGGTTTGTTTCTTTCTTTTATCATTGATCAATTTTATTATATGTGTATTTTCTTTTTTTGTTTATTGTTAAGTCATGTTTTACCCATGACTTCTGGTCTGAATTGATGGTTCTTCTCATAGAATAAAATGCCACCATTACCTGGAACAGGACTCCAGGTATGATGGCATCAGAGGGAAAACGTTCCAGGAAGCCAGCTCTAGGCCTGCCCAAGGCTTCAGAGATTGTAGTCAGAGAGAATATAAGAGGGAAGAAGGCAGGCGAGGGCGGGGTGCTGCTTGAGAGAGCCCAGCTTCTACCAGGGTGACGCTTCATGTTGCTCAAGTGCATTCAGCAAAGGATTGATAAAGAGGTTTAATGAAAAGACCAAAAAGATAGAAATTTCTAAGCCAAATAAACTGTCCATCCTAGAGGTAGGAAGCAGGCTGGTGAAAATTTGTAATATGCTCAAGCAGTTCAAACCTTCACAGAGCAATGCTACTCAACTTCACTAGTTTCTATGGCCTAGATTAAAGAAAATAACAGATATGGTTCCCATGACCAAGTTCCCCACCACTTCTGAGTGGGCGCTCACGGGCACACGCACAGGAGTGATATTTTCTTTTCCAAGAGACTTAATCTTCTCTATTAAGCAAACTTGGAAAAGGGAACTGCATCAATCTGAAAATAAGCTTTTTAAAAACTGTTTATTGTCAGAAATTACATAATAAAACCATTCTCCTTGGTATTGGCTGTAAAGATAGAGTTAATAGATGTTGCCTGAAAATATGGTCCTTGTGACAACTTCTCACAAGATGGTAGATGGGAGGTTGGGCTAGAGATAATGAAAATGTGGTACGCTTTTTGCAGCCCCGTGAACACTGTCTAAATATTTAGGTACTTAGTGGGTCATAATTTAAGTACTTATGGTGTATACTCTGTTTCCCCGAGGGGATGTAAAGGCAGGAACCTAGTTTTATTTTTCTTCCTCAAAAACAGCCCCCTCTGCCACCATGCATTCCAGCAAGCGCTCCCTAATGCCTGGCCCATTTCTTTCTGTAATAGCAAGCACACGTACTCTACTGGCTGATGGGCTGAATTTATTTGAATGTCAGCATGACTAAGCATGCAGATAGCTGGGGACAAGAGTGTTGAGCCCCAGTCATGAATCTATTTTTAAGAGCTCTCTGTCTAACAGAGTCTCTGCCTCATTGCAAATCGGCTGTGATGGATTCCAGTGGGCTGAGCCTCAGAGGTTGGAGGGAGGACCCGGGCCCTCTTCCACAGGATGTGGGAACGTGCTTCTTACCGCAAATTGAGTTCTTGGGGCAAGATCAGGCTGCTGCAGACTGTTCAAGGGCACAGGGAGGAGGAGGAGTTGGTGGCAGAAGCAGCGGGGGGAAGTCCTGACATTTTCCTCAGTGACTTGTAAAGGTGGATCTGGAACTGCAGACAGCCCCATCCAGCCACCTTGTGTGGTGACATGTAATCTCGTCAGAAGAAGATACCTGACGTGAGTGGGGTCTCTCTCTGGGGGCTGTGTTGTTTGACTCCCCTCAACACTGGTGAACTTGGCCGTTGTCCTGAGGGAGGCTGGCCTCAGTACCTTAGCAGAAAACCTCTCTACCATTATTCCCTCTTGTATTACCTCAGGCACCTTTTGGTCTGGAGCCTGTCCTTGCTCCCCCTGTGTTCTCTCTTTTAGAGTGAATTGAAGAAGAGGAAGCAAGATATTCAGGAGCTGGTAAAACTCAGACAGTGATGGCCCATTTTCCACATTCTGTGCCATCCTGGACTCTCAAGGTATATTGATCCATTGGGCTTTTGTATACCTTCTGTCTTTAAAGATCAGGCTTGAAAATCACCACCTTCCTACAAATGGGTCTTTGAACTGCTCTCTGGTTATCCCACCAAATAGCTCCTACACCAACACGGTTTTGACTTTGTCATGGCTTCCGATGACTTACGCAAAACGTATAAGGAAGTTTAATAAGACTTCCTATGTGTTTCTGAAATTTGTTCTGCTGTAAGTTTTTGACTCTTCGATGCTAATGGCATGGTGTCAGGAGGCAGAGGACAGAGAGTCTGATGCAGATAGTAGAGAACAACAAACAGTCCTAGAACCATTTATTCTTATTGAGTTGTATAAAGTTTTTATAGCAGATTTAATTTACATTTGCTCACTGTGTAATTCACTTAGACTGAGTTAACTAAATATACCAAATTAGAGAACAGTCTCTCAGGAATTTGACCAATGAACTTGTAGATAATTGAAGTGTTTTCATAGATATCTTACTAGTGGCTTATTTGGATCTTAAGATAATATTTAAGTATTGACAATTATACAATATACGTCTTTTCATTTTTCCTGGGCCTCCTACTCTGTCATCTCAAAGAGATCTTAATTTCATCTACTACTTCTAGTGGTCCTTCTTTTTTTTTTTTTGTTTTCTTTTTATTTTTTTTAGCTTCACACTGGGAACTGGCCTCATGATCATGAGATGAAAACTGAGCTGAGATCAAGAGTCAGACACTTAACTGACTGAACCACCCTGGAGCCCCTGGTTATCCTATTCTTATGTATAAGTAGTATAAACCAGCTAAACCAGACTTACTTTGTTAAAAGCATATGAAATTTGAAGTAAAAACTCTTGATGGCTGAAAAAGATGTTGTTTGACATAGGAAAAAGAAAAGAGAAACGTTCTGCTTCCTTTTTTCTCAGCCTCCACTTTCCCTCCCAGCACAGGCACAAACACACAGACACAAACACACAGATACACACAGACACAGGAGCCTAGACGGTGAGTTCCTTCTCTACACTTGACCAGAAGTTAGAAACTGAAAGTATATGGCCAACATGGAGTGGGCTGGGGGAGGGAGATGAGACCATCTGGGGGTTTTCTAGAGACTTCCTTCCCAGCATGGGAAAGTTCTGTGAGAAGAGAACGGCTCAGAAGAGGTAGGCGTTGGCAAGCTGATCAAGACAGGCTGCAGCAAGGGATCAAGAGTGTGAACGGAGAAAGGGAAACTAGAGGGAAGAAGTGAAGGGTTAGGGAAGATTCCTCAGAGACCTCACTCTACAGAATATGGCAACCTGAAGCCCTGCCTCGTATGCCCCCTCCCATTCCTATTCCATCTCTCCTTTTGAACTTTGAGGAAAATGCATCAGTATTTACTAATCGGGAGTGAAGAGTACAATCACCTCACACCTCTTACCTCATTTCTCTCTTATAAGTCACAGTAACAGAACTCTGCCATGAGATGAGCAATTTCTCTCACCTTTGTCACCATGGGGCTCTTTAGAGCAGATTGCACCCTTTCTCATTAAAACTGTCATGCTCTCAATTTCAAGCTTTTCATGGTGTAGATCCTGCATTTAACAGTAGTTACCCTCTCCCCACCCCACCCCCATCTTCCCAGGGTGCTTCATGGCTTTAGCTGCTCTGGGTTTTCACTTATCTCTTCCTTCATACCTTGTTTCATTTTCTTCTGAGAGTACTGGTGACTCCTTGCTAATGGGCCAGTGGTTCCAGTATGTGACACTTTGTCAATATCTAGTTTAAAATCTGTGCTTAATTAAGAACACTCATCTTAGGGTACAAATGACCTCAAACCACCTCCCCTCACACAAACTGTGCACACTTGTATAATTAGCAAAAAAATCTAGAGTTTGGCATTTTATATCTGTTACTAATTCTATTATTAGAACTAATAATCTCATCTTAAAAGAAGATTTTTTTTTAAAGATTCTATTTATTTATTTGACAGAGAGAGAGAGATCACAAGCAGGCAGAGAGGCAGGCAGAGAGAGAGGGGGAAGCAGGCTCCATACCAAGCAGAGAACCCGATGCGGGGCTCGATCCCAGGACCCCGGGATCATGACCTGAGCCGAAGGCAGAGGCTCTAACCCATTGAGCCACCCAGGTGCCCCCCAAAAAGCTTTTATTTATTTATTTGACAGAGAGAGAGAGAGAGAGCTCGAGCTTGCCCGGGGGCATAAGCAGGGGGGGAGAGGCAGAGGGAGAGAAAGAAGCAGGCTCCCCACTGAGCAAGAAGCTCAATGCAGGGCTCCATCCCCAGGACCCTGGGATCATGACCTGAGCTGAAGGCAGATGCTTAATCAACTGAGCCATCCAGGCACCCCTAGTAATCTCATTTTAAAAAATTTTATTTATCTGTCTGAGAGAGAGAGAACACAAGCAGGGAGGGGGCAGAGGGAGAAGCAGGCTCCCCACCAAGCAAGGAGCTCAGTGCAGGACTCAATCCCAGCATCCTGGGATCATAACCTGAGCCAAAGGCAGATGCTTAACCAACTGAGCCATCCAGGTGTCCCCTAATAATCTCATTTTAAAGCAAAATTTCACACATAATATCTTATTTAATCCTCCCAAAGCCTGGTTTATTCCTATTGTCAATGAAGGATAAACTAAGTTCAAGCACATGGTAGAAAAGAGAGCTAAATTGAGGTTTTTCTAACTCTAAATCCCATGTTTACCACAACTCACCGTAAGAATCATGACTTTCTTTCCTTCTGGTATGGTTACGATGTTGAGTTTGAATCTTCAGCTCACACAAGACAAATTTCTTATTCTGGTCCAAAAAGTTCTCCACCTAACCTTAATGATCTAATCATGGCAGGCGATATGTTAGCACTTGTTCTACCCACAGTTGTGATCATAGCAGATCTGAGATGAGCAAGGGGACAAAGCAAGACAGAGGACATAGAGCCCTAGACCAATATATCCATCAACTTTGTAACATCACAGACAATCTGAAAAGGTTGAGAAGACAAACAATTCTGCTTGTGTTATTTTTGATATTTGGTCTGTGTGTGGGAGTATGGGGGTGGTTTGTTTATACAGAGGACTGTATTAGATCTCTTTTCCCTTTAAACAACTGCCCCCTAGAGTCAGTGAGATGAATCATCCATCTGGCCATTCAGGGGCCTGGGGCACCATTATGGTTCATTCATTGGTCCCCTGAGGTAGTGTTCATTATTCATCTGGCTGCTGAGAGAAGTTCAAGGGTGATCTGAAGGGAAGGAGGTTATGATTTAGGAAGGCCCATGACAAAAATCAGATTGATAGCAAAGAATTCATATAAAATAACTCCTTCTGCTTAGATTAATAAAAGCAAAGCAAAACAAAACCCAAAACCCAAAACCCAAAACCAAACCCATTAACATCTATGGTTCATTCAAAGAACAGAAATAAAAAATTAAACACACCAAATTCCCTTCTTGTTTTATGATTTTTAAAATAGTGTGGTTTTCCTAAAGAATAAAGAGACTACAGAGAGAGACACCTATTGTTTTAAAATATGTGTTTCTTTTATTTAAAATATTTACTACCCATTAGGATGGCTATTATTAAAAAAAAAAAAAAACAAAACCAAAAAGCCACCAGAAAATAACAAGTGTTGGCGAGAATTGTGGAGAAATTGAGCCTTGGTGCATTGCTGGTGAACATGTAAAATGGTGTAGCCACTGTGAAAAACCGTATGGTGTTTCCTCAGAAACCAATCCAGCAATTCTACTTCTGGGTATATATCCAAAAGAAGTGAAAGCAGGAATAGATAATTGTACATTTATGTTCACAGTAGCATTATTCACAGTCGTCAAAAATGGGAAGTAACCCAAGTGTCAACAGTGGAGGAGTGGATAAGGAAAGAGTGGTATATACACACCATGGAATATTATTCCATCTTAAAAAGGAAGGAAATTCTGATTCATGCTACAACAAGGATGTGCCTTGAGGTCATTATGCTGACTGAAGTAAGCTAAGTGTCACAAAAAGACAAATATTGTATGACTCCAGTTATCTGAGATTTGTAGAGTAGTCAAATTCTTAAAGAGTGAAAGTAGGATGGTGATGACAGGCGCCAAGGGGAGGAGGCCATGGGAAGTTAGTGTTTAATGGGTATAGAATTTTAGTTGGGAGCAAATGAAAACATTCTGGAGATAGATGGCGTTGATGGTTGTACAACAGAGTGAATGTACTTATGGCTACAGAACTGTACATTTAAAAGTGGTTAAAATGGCAAGTTTTATGTTCTGTATATTTTACCACAAAAAACAGTAAAAATAGTTAAACAGCATCTGAAAAATGAGTAAACAAAAACTCTTTGTAAATGATACAGTTGCTTTGATACTGTTCCACAGTAAGGTATTTACTTTCTTTTTTACCTCAGTTTTAGCAATTGGAAGAGGAAAATGGAAGTGACTCAGAATAGTGGAGAAAATGATCCTTCAAAAAGATCAAGCTTATATGTATACATTCTAGGGTCCAGATGAAATCGTGTTTGATTGAGAATATTTCTTAAAAATTTTAAAATATTTTCATGACTTATATATAAGTGTGGCAAAAATGTAACAGAGGACTGATGTCAAAGTTCTAATATAATAAATAAAATATAAATAAAAACAATAAAAAACTACTTGAGAGGTATAAGCATACCTCACTGACTAAAGTCATTTTTTGATTGATAGGTAAAATAAAGGTGTTCTGGATGGTCTCCTCTGAGGTGGAACAGGGAAAGCAGAGGGTTAGAAGCACAGGTTATGATAAAATCACTTTGGGAAATTTTTTTCAAGCAGCACGAGGTATATAAACCATCCTATCCTACTGTGTTCCTCTAAGGGTTTCTCTCTGGTGAATCACCAGCTCTGTCAGCTGTCAGGACAAATGGGAGTGTGCAGCATCCCATGGCATATTGGGAAACCAAAATGATTAAAAACACTAATAATGAACTATTAGAAAGAGAACATAAGCCCATTCACATTAAATTCACATTAAGAACATAAGCCCATTCACA